>CM035108.1:24759276-24919209 GCA_020205505.1 Panax japonicus | reverse complement strand
CTTCGATTTGGACCAATCCACGCTGATGAACAAATGCCTCAATGCATCTTAATTCTTGTACAAACTCTGCAAAGTGAGAAAAGTTGTAGCAAATCTAGTAACTGCGGGTCTCACAAGATCCCTCCCATACGTTTTCTCCCTCATCGCACTAAGAAGACGACCATGTCTATAAATGAATGTTGTAATTCTCCTTGCATTTGTGATTGTGGGCTGGAATTGCTTCAACTTGCATATGTCCTCTAATATAAGGTCAAGGTAGTGAGCAACACAAGGTGTCCAAAACAGTGTAGGTCTTCTCTCCATTAGTATATGCCCCGCTGCCTTGTAATTAGAGGCATTGTCTGTGACCACCAGAACAACATACTCGGGATCAATATCCTCGATCTTGCTATCAAGTAGATTTGTCAACATTGTGACATCTTGAGATTGACTGGAGGCATCAACAAAGGTATGAAATGTTTTAAAGAAATTCTTATATTCCTCATTATTCATTCTACTTCATAATTCTTGACAAGTTATGAAGGTTAGGAAATGTTTGAAAGATAAAGAAATTCTTTGAAGAGAAGTTGAGAAGAAGGGTAAGCTAAAATTTCGAGAACGAAATTATGTGAAGGAGTGAATGTGATGACCCGGGTATGAGTGTGGTTTAGGAAATTCCGAGGACGGAATTTTTATAAGGGGGGGAAGTGTAACAACACGGAGAATCCGGATTGTTCAGAATTTAAGTTTAAAGAATTAGTTATTAATAAAATAAATTTTTATTAAAATATTATGTGATGTGTTTATTAATCATTCTATAACCTATGATGATTATAATACCGGAGGATTCTGGCTACGAGCTAGACTGAACGAGCAAGAATTTTCAAGCCGAAAATTAAATTTTTCTGGGATCAAAAATACTTCCGAGGAAAAAGACGAAATAGGCACTATTCACCCGACGAAACCCTAAGGGATAGGGTTTGAATAACCTAAGCTTTTTCGAGAGTTCGATATGTCGAAATGACATTCCGTCGAAAGATTTGACAATAATATATCGTGAAAAGTTAAGTCGATAAAAAATTTTCTCAAAAAACGTGCAGAAATCTGACGAAATAAAAACAACGAAAAATATTGTTATGTACTTTTTATTCGTTTAACAACGTTAGGGGAAAACGTGAAGGAAAACGCTTAACGTCAAAAAGTGTTTCAATTTTTCGGAGATCCGAATAATGCGTAAAAGTTAATCGGTAAAGGAAAGACGAAATATCCAAAAAAAATTTGATTCCAAGAATTGCAGTTTTTAAAACTGTCGAACGAATCCCGAAAGACAGAACCACGAAGCTTCCAGGAGAAGCTTCGTGAATAGTAAGGAGGTTAGTTAATGAGGTGAGAATAGTAACCTTTGGGGCGAAATGACTATTTTACCCCTAGCCTCATTTTTCTATAAAAGGAGAACTTAAATCATTTGTTAGAGATTTTGAAAATAACCAACACTTGAGAGAGAGAGAGTTCGGATGGAAAGGAAAAGGAGGAAAAGCTTGCTCGTGTGCAAACTTTGTCCAACAGAAGGAGATTAAAGAAGAAAGGTATTAAAACCTAACTTCTAAGTTTTTTTATTCTTTTAAGTTTTATATGTTCAAAACATAACTTAATGAGAATAGAAGTAAAAGATGTTAATAATGATTTTCATATGGTTGAAATCATGAGAAAACGAAGAAATAAGAATTAGAAGTTTAGTTTATAAAATTCTTAAGTATTAAGTTTTGTAATGAATTGGAACGATCCGAATGAATCATATGAACGATTCGGTGAAATAAGTAAGGAATGGTGTTTTATAACACCGAATTCTAAGAAAAAGTGAAATCGTAATCAAAATATCGATTAAAAATGAAGAACAAACGAAGAATGCGAAGAACACACGAAGAACACGAAGAACGTTGTTGATGGACAAATTTTAAACCATCGTAGAATAATTTGTTGTTAATGGACAGGTATAAAACCATCGCGTATAAGTTAGTTGCTTATTGCTTGGTTAGGAACAGTAGAAACGTTCATGAAGAACGGATTAAATTTAGCTATAACGAAGTTATAGCGAAAATTTAGTAAAAGACGAACGAGGTAGAAAGTATGTAAATGAATCCGAATGTGTAGGGTTTCATAAGAATGTAAGAGAATGTAGAAAACGTGAGTCGTGGAATCAAGAACGAACAAGTTCCGAGTTCGGATGACCGAATTACGAACGAAGGAACGAAGGAACGAAGAACGTTAATAACGTAAAATAAACGAAGGATGAAGATTAAGCCAATTGAATGGCATATTAACGGATTCAAAATAAATTTCTGTCCTAGGGGAATTGAAGTGCGTAAGATAAGAAAGAGAATGACTTTGGAAACGACCTCGTTCTGAGTATAACGAAGGAGTTATAAGATTGTGAAGTGAGCGTCTGAAAAAAAGTGTAACACTTACAAAATTTTCCATGTTTAGGCTTTGGCGCCGCAGCGCCAGCCATGTCTTGGGAGGCAGCGGCGCAGCGCCAGCCCGGGTAGTCAAGCACTGCTTAGTGGCGCTGCAACGAAGGAGATAAAGAGGGAGACCGGCGTCGCAGCGCCGGTGCAGACCCAATGATGAGCTTTTAATTGCTCAAATCCTGGGAGAAGTGTAAGGAAAGCTAATGAACGTGTAGTTCATCGAATGTAACAGTTAATCAAAGTGTTTTAAAACCTTTAATGAAGGTTGAACGGAAAGATTAAACAAGGATTAATAGATAAAGAATATCAATGTAACGCAGTTGCGCATAACAAATCGGTCTTAGCATACAACGAATCGTATGGCTTTCGATATTAAGAAAAAAGTAATGAACGTGGGGTTCATGTAATGGATACGAAGGTAGTAAGTAAGATATGATTTATCAATAAAGCCGTAATGAACAGTAATAAGATTAATGGAAGCCGAATGTGAGTCGGATGGAGAATGTTAGAATAAAATGTAAGCGTAAACACTTTAACCGACGTGACGTGAAGGTTGAGTGTATGCGAATATTAAACGGGCAGAACCTACACTCCGTATAATGGTTTGACCGTAAGATAATGAAGACCAATGATTAAACTGTGAACAGTGAAGAAATTGAATTAAAGACGATGACGTATAACGTAAAGAAGTCGAGTTAATGATTAACTTGGATGACATTCCGAGTCTAATGAACCGGGCGTTGTAAGATATGAATAAGACAACGTAAAATGCTTAACGCTATGATGCGTAGAATGAATAATTGAATGACGTTCTGAGTATACAAAGACTGTATGACTTAGATGATAAAGAACAAATCCTGGGGTATGACACTTAGTTGTCAGAAAGCGATAAGTTAAGATAAGTTTAGGTTATGGAACAATCGTAATCTTTGATGGTTTGACATATGGGAAACTGGGCTAAACAATTCCTTTAGAGAGCGAAGATATATACGAAACTGACAACCGATCTAACTCACTGTGAAAGACAGTGTAGATGAGACGGGAACTTGTTTGTTGGTTATTTGTGGGAAACCACACAAAGTACCATATGGACTACTAGCAAAGACACGATGTGTCCCGAGTCCTAGAAGGTTATTAAGAAGATAGGAATACAAATCATCAAAGATGATGATCGTATGAGTAAGACATCTCCGTATGTCATGAAGCCGTAAACCGGTAAAGAAAGTTGGTTGCGTAAACTTAGTTTGTAAGAACGCAAACCCTAAGAAGTAAAGTTAAGCTTAAACCAATGCATAAGTCAAGTATATGACTAATTGGTGTGTTATTTCTCCCAGTTCAGCGTAAACTATAAGGTTAGTTGTGGCGTAAGGCAAGTTTCCTAACTTTATTCATATTTTAAATGAATGTTAGTTTCTTAACTTCTCAGATGTTGAACTTGAGAAGTTTTATTATGTACGAATGTGTGATATTTGTACAAGGTGGTAGAACGTACGAGGCTTTGTGCCACAATTTGAACACTTCGGTGTTTCTTTGAGATAAAATGTTCTGTGATTGAACTGTTCAATATGAGAATGTTCTGTTTATACATGAACCGTTATTGTAAGTCTGTGCTAATGATTCTAGCCAGACAGGATGAGTATGAAAAGGGTAGAAGAATGAAAGTATTTCAAAGTGAATGTGACTAATGTTTTAAACTGATAGGAATCGAGATTATTCCTATTATTCAAGCTGCTTCATAACCTTTGTTCGGTTATTGAAGTCTTAAAAGAATTTAAAAGAATGTTAAATTCTTGAGATTGTTTATTCAACTGTTATGACTTGCTGAGCAATTGAATGCTCACACTTGCTTTAAATGGAAAACATTTTCAGCGGTACGAGTAGAAGAACTTAAGGATCCCGTAAAGATCAAGTTGATCGGTATCCAGAAGAAGTGCCCTTCATTAGATGAATGAGCGTAAAGATCAAGCCTTCTTGTAATGTAGAATAGTTTAATTAAACTATAGACTAGACTGTTATGTATCCTTGGTGGCAGATGAAAGTCACTCGTGTAAGATGTAAAGAATAATATAAATATCATTATTGTAATGAACAAGGTTTTAAGGTATTAGAACCTGAGAATTGAGAATGTATGTTATATTTCACTATATAATGATGTATGTTTGGAAAGAAGTAGGACCGTGACGTACGGAATCCAGGTGTGAAGATAAATCGGATTTCGGGGCATGACAAAGTGGTATCAGAGATGATAGATTATAAACCTTGGGTACGAGTACCTAAGACTAGGACTGAGCAAAAAACGGATATAACCGAATTACCGTACTGAACCGAACCGAAATAATTTAACCAAATTTGCTGACAATTCGGTTTTTTTTAATATTTCTGTTATATCCGAATTTTTTTACGAATTTCGGTTAGGTTGTACGGGTTTCATTTTTGGGTTATTCGGTTAAACCGAATAACCGAACAAAGTCTGTTGCACGAGTTAAAATAATAATATTACTCTCGACTCTTGAGTCTTGACAATCATACTCTCGTTAGAGACTCTCATCTCAAAACTCAGAGGACTCTCATCTCGATCTCATTTTCTCTCGCCTAGACAGTCGACTCTCATCCTCTCACCAAATCGATCTCTCAGATCTCAACCTCAACCCTCAGATCTGCTCTCGATTTCCCACTCCCTGCCATCGCCCCTCAGTTTTCCTCAGATCTGATCTCAGATCTCCTTCTTGGGCTCTGTTTCCTCAGATCTGATTTCTGGACTTTCTCTTGTGGACTTGGTCATTTTAGTGGCATTGAGCTAGCTTCGAAACTAAGTTGGAATTGTGGAGTCAAAGGTTCAACCACTAGTGTTGCTATACTTGAAACACGACTTAAACAAATCCGGAATTTCCTCTTCATCTTGTTTGTTTCTCTGGGTGTTCCTATCCTCAATATGGCAGATGCCTGAACCAGTCATGTACGAGATGAAGTCTCACACAGTTGTGTTCTGTTTTGAAGCCAGAAGCCTAAGTGGTTGATATCATCGAGTAAATTCCTCAATGTACACTAGGTATATTTTCAGTGGGAAGTATTAGCTGGTTAGCACAGAAGATGTCCATTAGGGGCAATAGGTATATTTTTTTAGTGAAAAGTCCTTCATTCGGTTATTAACCGTATAACCGAATAGTAAATTCGGTTATTCGGTAATTCGGTTATCTTCAAATTCGGTTAACAATTCGGATATCAAAATAGTGTTAATTTCGGCTTTCGGTTATAATCGAATAAGCTATTCGGTTCGGTTATAACCGAATGCTCACCCCTACCTAAGGCTATAATTGTAGAAAGAAGGATAAGAAAATCGTTGAGTTAAACGATTAAGGAAGATCACCACGAAATCATATTGAATCGTAATAACAGATGATCTATTGAACGATGAATGATTTATATCTAATGCTATAAATGAATGGTACTATGAAGTAGTACGGGAAGAACTCAGATTGAGTTGTGAAGGATAGCATACGAATTAAAGAAAATTTGTATTAAGTGAAGAGAAAGTTAGAAGTTGTAAAATTTCAATTGAGAACTCGTGGTGATAGCTGAGTTGTAAGAACCTCTGTTATGGACCGGAGGTTTGTGCTTTGGTGTAACAACTGCTTAGCTTATTACAGTGATAATCTTTGGAATATGTCACGCTATCAATATGTATATGACGAGAAGGTGAATCTTTTCTCATGTATATGCTTGATAGATAGAGAATGATAAGTTAAGTACGAGATGAAGAATAAGATTCATACCCTTGTTAGCGTTGGTACACACAGACGTATGTGGATCTATGACAACGAATGCACGAAGAGAGTATTCTTATTTTATTATTTTCATTGATGATCATTCAAGATTCGGATGTGTATTTAATGAAATACAAATCTGAATTGTTTGAAAAGTTCAAAGAACTTAGAAGTGAAGTAGAGAAACAAACTGACAACAGTATTGAGATTCTTCGATCGGATCAAGATGGTGAATACTTAAACAATAAGTTTCTTAATTGTCTTAAAGAAAATGGTATAATCACACAATGGACTCCACTTGGGACGCCACAGTTGAATGATGTATCTGAAAGGAGAAATCGAACATTGTTGGACATGGTTCGTTCCATAATAAGTTTTACCGACCTTTCAGTATCTTTCTGGAGTTATGCCCTAGAATCGACTGCATACCTACTTAACAAGGTACCTAACAAATCCGTCCCAAAGACTCTATATGAGATATGGACAGGAAGGAAACCAAATCTTAAGCATGTTAAAACTTGGGGTTGTCCAGCTTATGTCAAAAAAATTGAGAATGATAAGTTACAGACTAGATCCAACAAGTGTAGATTTGTGGATGCCCTAAAGAAACATCAAGGTATAATTTCTCTCATCCTACTGATCAAAAGGTGTTTGTTGCGAAACATGTTGCCTTCTTGAAAAATGAGTTTATCCTTGAGGAGTCGGTGGAAGTAAGATATATCTTGAAGAATTTCAAGAACCACAAAACACTACGGATCAAAGTCAAGTACCTGACCAAGTGAAAGAACCTATGTACCACAACCTATTCGTAAATCTAGAAGAGTACCGAAGATATCTGAGAGGTATGGATTCGTCATAGAGGATGACGATGAGATACGCATCAAAGATGATGATGATCCATTAGCTTACGGACAGGCTATGAGTAGTAAAGACTCAGAGAAATGGCTAAAAGCCATAAAATCCGAGATGGACTCCATGTATGAAAACAAAGTATAGACTTTGGTTTTATCATCTTCAGCCTATTGAGTTCAAATGGATCTTTAAAAGAAAGACTGGAGAGGATGACAAGGTAGAGACTTATAAGGTCCGACTGGTTGCAAAAAGTTTCAGATAAAGACAAGGTGTTGACTATGATAAAGCCTTCTCACCAATAGCTATGCTCGAATCCATTTGGATTTTGCTTGCAATTGCAGCTTATTATGATTACGAAATCTGACAAATGGACGTGAAAATGGCCTTTCGAAATGGAAAACTTGAGAAAGATGTGTATATGATACAGCCAGAGGGATTTGTTTCAACGGTTGAAACAATCAAAGAGTTTGATTTTATCAAAAATGAGGATGAACCTTGTGTGTACAAGAAGGATAATGGGAGCGCTATTTCATTCCTAGTATTATATGTTGACGATATATTACTGATAAGGAACTGATATTTCTATGCTACAATCGATCAAAATTTAGTTATTTAAACACTTCTCCATGAAGGATTTGGGTGAGACATCTTATATTTTGGGGAAAAATATCTACAGAGATAGATCTAAAAGAATGTTTGGCTTGTCCCAAGGAATGTACATTGACTCGATGCTAAAAAAAATTAGCATGACAGATTCCAAGAGAGGTCTCATGTCAATGAGAGAGACCGTATGAGTAAGATTCATTATGTTTCAGCAATATGATCTATCATGTATGGTATTATATGTACAAAATTGGATGTCACTCATGTACTTAGTGTAATAAGCAGTTATCAGTCGAATCCAGGAGAGGAACCCTGGAAGACGGTACTTAAGAAGAACCAAGGTAATGTTTATTTGCAAGGATTATACTTAGGATAGAACTATTAATCTCAAGTGTCATGTTTGTTTATAAATTTGAGGTTGGGACTATTAGTCCTGTGATTATAAAATAGCTTAAGATGAAGAATTATTTAATACTATGACCTGATTTTACCTGGCATTATAATCCCTATCATTTGAGACTAAATTTTTTTAGACAAAATTAACCTCACTCTTTTTTTAAAATGACTAATATCATATTCTATCCGTTTATAGTCTACGATCTCAGTAAACTATGTCATAGGTGGCCAGCCCGAAGCAACTTCTAAAAACAAAGCAATCATCCAAAATGTTGACAATTTAAATTTATTTTGGCATTAATGTATTAATTTATTTGAAACTATGACTAGTGAAATGAATTATTGAAACTTAACTTGTAAAAATATTAAAATTACGCATTAAACAAAAAATTGTCCTCGAATTTAATAATAAGTTTAAGCAATTTTGAATTCAACTTCAAGATCTTTGCACCTTTATTAAAGTAATTTTATACATTTTAACATTGAGTTGTTATATAACTGGTCACCCTTTTAGTTTAGATTCCATTTTATTAACACTGTCACATATTGAGTTTATAAAATAATAGTAATCAAAATAAAATAAAATAAAAAATTAATCATTAGATTTTTATCTTTATAGTTTTATTTATTATGTTGTCTACAATTTTGTTATTATAGCTTAAAATATTTTATTATTGGTAAAGGTATAATAGCCCAAACGATATTTTTTAATCCAATCCTTTCATTAATCCCGGACAAACATGACTTGGGATAATTTTAAGGTATCCCATGAATAATCCCATAGATTAATAGTCTTGGGGTTATAATACTTGCAAACAAACATGGCATAAGGATGTATTGCTTGTCTACAGTGGGTCTAAATTAAAACTAAAGGGCTATGCAGACTCAAGTTGTCAAACGGACCCAGATGACAGTAAATCTGTTTCGGGGTATGTGATTACCTTAAAGGGTGTTCAAGTGAGTTAGAAGAATTTCAAGCAGTAAACAATTGTTGATTCAGTGACAGAGACAGTACATAGTTGCAAGTGAAGCTGCAAATGAGGTTGTTTGGATGAAAAAGTTCATAACTGAACTTGGTGTGGTCCCTAGTATTAGAGAAGCAGTACCTTTATTCTGTGACAACACTAGAGCGTTGCACATGCTAGGAAACTCAGGTCTCAGAAATACATATAATTAAATAAAATAAGACTTGACAATAATTACATGTCTTATATTTAATAGGGATATTGTATGATAAAAGGATTGAATTGTACGGTAACTATTCACTCAAAGGTTCTTTTATAATTAATGTTGAAATCTATATTATCTGAAAAGTCGTTGATCGCTAAGAGAGTTAACCCTTATTGTAGAATAAATGTTATTTACTTAAATAAATAAAATAATTTACTTTATTTATTTAAATAAGATTAGAATTGTTCTAATTGATTTATTCACAACCGGTTTAATATGGAGAACATAAAAGGTCACAACATAAAAGGAAAATATTTATTTAAGAAGTAAATGGCATAATCGTAATAATAAGTATACTTAATTTAATTTATGGTGATAGAATAAATTAAATAGCTTAAATATTAAATATATAAATTAATGAGTTATTATTATTATTATTATTATTATTATTTAATTCCTAAAAGAGTTTGGGAATTAATTAATTAAAGTACTCTCATTAATTACAAATTGGATTAGGAATACAACTAATTAAAATAGTTTAATTAATTAAAAAAAACCTATTCCTAAATAGTTTAGGAGGGTTGCCTAAATCTATAAATAAGATAGTTTTCTTATGGGTTAGGGTTACACACTTGATTCCAAGAGTTGGGAGATTACATATAATTTCTATAGAGATAAAAACTAGGGTTTTGCCAACACACGTCTTCTTGAATACATACTTCCGTGGTGGATCACCTCTAGAGGCCAAACACTTGGGTGATTAACGTTGATCATATGAATGAATCAAACCCGGTGAATTCAAGAAGAGCACGAAGAACTTGGAGTTGAACTCGTACCAGAGAAAGCTCAATTTTACAAGAGTATTAATCTTATTCTCCATCTCTTTCATATTGATTGATAATTAAGCACAAAGTATGATCATGGTGATGGTTTGTATTAAAATTTTAAAATCCGTTTTATCGCGCTTCCGTTTCTTTTATGTGATTTGATTGCATGATCGCGTTATATACAAAGCTAACACTTAGTAGCATTAGTTCAAATTATGTTTATGAACAAGTAATACTTTAGCATTTGAGGCTAGGACATCCTAGTTTTCCATATCTTAAACATTTGTTTCCGACTTTATTTAAGGGGTTGAATTGTTCATCACTTTATTGTGAAAGTTGTATCTTATCTAAGAATCATCGTACTACTTATTTACCAAAATCTTACAAAAACAATTTTATTTAATACATAGTGATGTTTGGGGACCTTCAAGAGTTACTATCTCTAGAAAAAAAATGTTTTGTTACATTTATAGATGATCATACCCGTTTATGTTGAGTTTTTTTTTTTCTGCATGAAAAATCTGAAGTTGAAAAACTGTTTAAAGATTTTTATACTAAGGTTGAAAATCAGTTTCAAACAAAAATCAGCATCTTACATACTGATAATGGAACCGAGTATTTTAATAAAATATTGGGAAGTTTTTTGAAGGAAAAGGGGATTCATCACCAATCTACTTATGTGGATACTCCTCAACAAAATGGAATTGTTGAACGAAAAAATAAACATTTACTTGAAGTAGCTCATGCAATAATGTTTTATATGAATATTCCAAAATATCTTTAGAGAGAAGCTGTTTTAACAGCATGCTATTTGATTAACAGGATGCCTACACGTGTTTTAAAATATAACACCATTAGAATGTTTTAAAATTTCTTTTCCATTCTCAAGATTTTACTAGGATCTAACTATAAAGATTTTTTGGTGCACTGTTTTTGTTTGTATACCTAACAATACTCGGTTTAAACTTGATCCTCGGGCTGAAAAAGGTATGCATCTAATAAAAAGGGATATAAGTGTTATATAATACACGCAAAAAAATTATGTGAGTATGGATGTCTTCTTTTTTGAAACTAAACCCTATTTTGAAAAAATTCTCTTCAGGGGGAGATTAAGGTTGTGGAACACGATTTTTCGGATTTAACTCCAACCCCTTTACCTAATGTGACTTTAAACGCATCTTATACTTCTTACCCTACTGTTATTATCGAAAAATAAAATCAGGAAAATCCTAAGCTTATAGTGCCAAGTATTATTGTAGTATCTGAAACAGGGGGAGAATCACTACAATCTGGAATAAACAAACCTAACAATGATGAGCCTCGGGTTTATTTCCGGAGAAGGTTTAATAAACAAGATAAAAGTCAGACTATTCATCTTGGAAATGATCAATCTCAACCACCGAGAACCGGATCTCGAGATATCACAGGTAATTCTTTTCCTTCTATTATTTCCCCTATTCAATAACCATCAGACCTTGATGTCCCTATTCAAGAACCATCAGATCTTGCACCAAAATCTTAAATATCCTATTGCCAACCATCTTTCTTATGAAAGCTCTCATATACACAGGGCATTTACTTCAAAAAATTCACACTTGTTTGTCTCAAGAAACATTCAAGAAGCCCTTGATGATCCGAATTCGAAATTAACAGTGGAGGAGATGAATGCTCTTAAAAAAAGTGGTACTTGGGAGTTGGTTCATGGTTGATTTGCCTGGAGAGAAGAAGACTGTAGGCTGCAAGTGGTCTTTACTGTGAAATGTAAAGCTGATGGAAGCATAGAGAGGTATAAGGCGATACTTGTACTAAAAGGGTTTACCCAAACTTACGGAATTGATTATCAGGAGACCTTGCTCCAGTAGCCAAGATAAACTCGATCAGAATTATGTTATCTTTGGCTGTGAATTATAACTGACCATTACACCAGTTGGATGTTAAAAATGCTTTTTTGAATGGAGAAATGGAGGAAGAGGTTTTTATGAATTTGCCACCCGGATTTGAAGAAAAACTGGGACCGAACAAAGTCTATGGGCTAAAAAATCGTTATATGGCCTCAAACAATCTCCTAAAGCATTGTTTGAGAGATTTGGGAGAGTTGTGAAGAACTGTGGCTACTGTCAAAGTCAAGCTGACCATAGCATGTTCTACAAACATGGTAAAAGCAATTTTAATTGTTTATGTGGATGCAATGTTCTAAAAGGCGCTAGGCGGGAGGCGGGCGGCCGAGGGGGGCCTAGCGCCTAGGGGGCCTAGGCGGGGCCTGGGCGGGGCCTAGGCGGGATTTTTTATTTTAAGGTAATTTTAATATTTTATCTTACATTTATCCAAACAAAATAATAATATAAAGCATAACAATCTATAATAAAGATAATAAAGGTCTTTTCTTAAAGTTCAAACACATATTCATATTGTTAATGTCAAAGTTCAAACACAAACATGCAATTGTTCAAAGTATAAACATATTTTTAACGTATTAGTTTTATTTATAAATAAGATTGCTATTAAATAATAAATTTTAAAATTTCAAGAATTTAATTCAATAATAAAACTGCAGAAACTAAACATAAATTTAAGAATTATAAAATAGAATTAAACTAAAAATTACAAATGTATCCTCATTTATATAATTTGAAGTTGGTACAAGTTCAAAAAATTACAACTATAATAAAATTATTCATTTGACTTAATATTGTTCACTTCTTGTTGTGATTTGATATGCTACAGCCTGTATTATGAATATGGTAATCATTAGAAAAATAAATATATCAAGATTTGGTTTGAATATTTATTAAAATAAAAAAAATCTCTCCGCCTAGAACCCGCCTAATTTTCTAGAGGAATTTTTTTGTCGCCTTAGGCCTAGGTGAGGCGCCTGGGGGATTATAGGCGCCAAGGGGGGGCCTAGGTCCTAGGCGGGGCGCCAAGAGGGAGCCTAGCGCCTAGGCGGGGCCTAGGCGGACCTAGGCGGGGATTTTTAGAACAGAGTGTGGATGATATAGTCTTGACAGATGATGATGATGAAGAATTAAAGAGACTAAAAAGAAGACTTGCAGCTGACTTTGAAAGGATTTGGGCGCTTTAAAATACTTTCTTGGCATGGAGTTTGCTAGATCCAAAGAATGTATAATTGTGAATTAACGAAAATACGTTCTTGATTCACCTAGACAAGAACACTTTGATGCAGTCAATAAAATTCATCCCTGGAAGAGGTCTGTTGTTAAAAAACCGTGGGCAGCTGCAAGTTGAAACCTACACTGATGTTGATTGGGCTGGAAGTACTATTGATAGACGGTCAACATCTGGCTACTGCACGTTTGTCGGAGGTAATCTTGTCGCCTGGAGGAGTAAGAAACAGAATGTGGTAGCAAGAAGCAGTGCAGAAGCTGAGTTCAGATCAATTGAACATCGAGTTTGTGAGGTGTTGTGGATTAAGAGACTATAGGAAGAACTGAAGATACCTAAACATGTGCCCATGAAGGTATATTGTGATAATAAAGCTGCTATTTCAATTGCTCACAATCCAGTACTTCATGACAGAACAAAACATGTGGAGGTTGACAAACACTTTATCAAGAAAAAAATTGAAAATAGAATTATCTGCATGTCATACGTTCCTACTACTGAACAAGTTGCAAATGTGCTTACAAAGGGACTCCTTACAAGACAGTTTGACAACTTAATTGACAAGCTAGGTATGGAAGATATCTTCAAACTAGCTTGAGGGGAGTGTTGAAAAAGGAAAGATTTGGCTATATTACTTCCAAATATTAGGAGATATATTAGCTGTAATTAGGTGATAGCTGTGAATATTAGTTGTAATTAGGTGATTGACATTGATGTCGATAAGAAGTAGTTAGGCCAGTTAATTATGTTTCCTACTGATTAGGCTGACCTTGTGCTTGTATTCTCTTCTATTAGAAGAGTCTGTGTAAACCTTTGTGAAATAAGAAAATTTTCTCTCTTTCAGTTCACAAATTAAATGACACGGGAAAGACAATGTGGAATAATCTGAGAGGTGTAGGACATAGTGCCATTGACAATGTAGACATATAAATACTTGTATACACTGGTGTACAGAAGATGGTTTTCATGGGACTATTTTAGGTCTTCTGGAATAAAAATCAAGTTTGTATATCAACAATCACACAAGTCCAAAACTTAAATACAAAGAACTTTTATGAATACTTGCCAAAGCATCCAACTCAAAACCGATTGACTATGTGTAGTAGCCTCCTAATACCATATAGTGAGTCAAAGGTCATAGTTTGCACGATGTGGGTGGGACTTTGAATCCCAAAACGCCCCTCATAGTTTACTCTACTACCATGTTTTACGTCCAGCACAAATCCAATAGGTTATATGAATGAAATTTTGTTCGAGGATTGTATATTAAGCTTAACGGCTTAATTGATTACTCCCAACACGCACCCTCACATGTGGCATAATTAGGGAGGTACAATCTCTAATGGGTATGAGGAACATGTGGGCCAAAAGAACTTCCAGATAAATGAAATTGCATACTTGTGTACAATGTCAAAGCATCCAACTCAAAACCAATTGCCTTCGAGAGTAGCCTCCCAAGATTATATAGCGAGTCTCAAGGCTTAGTCTCCCCCAATGAGGGACAAATTTTATCTCAACAGTACTTTTTCAAATTGTCTCGATAAGGAAGCAAAGCTCCAAAATTAATTATTTATTCTTTAGATTTTTCTAATTGGTTAAAAATTAATGTAAGTAGGTATTATAAGATGTATTGGGAATTAAGGTAAAGATTTTGATATTTAATTTATAGTATGTAGGGATTTCAAATATTTAGCTATTAATTTGAATTTTGTAATCTATTAATATTTTGGTTTTCTTGTTCCCTTGTGGATTGAGTTTTCATAATTCATTAAAGATTTGGTTTTCTTATTTTATTAAATTAGGATATTGTTTCTCTTTAGATAGTGATGGAAACCTACAAGTTCAATAAACTATAACAATTGATACTGAGAATTTCTAAAATTGAGATCAATCAATAGACAAAACCATCTTCATTGCAAATGAAGACTCCTAGTGTTTAGACGTGAAGCCTAAATCCTACTTATGCTTGTGCTTTTCTACATTAATTGGGGTGTAAATCATGCATAAACTGGGATCAAAGATAAACCTAGCCGACTACTACAAGCAGTTGCTACTGCAACAACTCGGATCATTCCAGAGTCTTAATCATATCACAACGTACTAAGGCCATTAAACTGTCGAAATAGTATCTATCATCTTCAGTTAAGCTCACCACAAGCTCACCCAAAAGTTTATAATTGAATGTACTATTGGTAAAAGCTTGGGACATTATATACACATCGAAGTATCCAATATGTTACAGCCACCGCCAAAGTAAAAAAAAAAGGAGATATTGTTCACGCTACAACATACCTATTCTTCTGCACCTAAAGCCACTACAGCCAAATAAAAGAGATGGCTAACGGAAGAGATGAACTCAACTATCATAAGTAGTGGAAAGAACAAGATAAATTTGTACAAGAATCAATCAGCACGGTGGTGAACATTGTAAATATTGTAATTCGCTTTATTGACTTAAAGTGGTAACTGTTAAAGTAGAAAATGAGGAGAAGAATGCTCGAGACGTTTAATCTTATTTATGTATGTTAGAAGATATGCCATGATTGCAGTTTTCATAATCAGTGTGTACACATTACTGTAATTTAAGGATTACCATACTTGTAATTAGGATACTTGTGTATATATAAACCTATGTAACAAAGAGAAATTTATTCAAAGAATATAACCTATTCTCAATTTCAACATGGTTCTGAAGCCTACACAGTTCCGTTTCGCTGCTATTCTTATTTCTTCTTAGAAAACTAGTTGAAATATGAAGTGTTACCCATTGTCAGTGCAAGTCGTTCATCACAGAAGTGTTAGATTCATCACCCATCATCACACGATGCGCCTCTTTCACTCGCGCAGCACAGACGCTACGCGCCACTTTTGGCCGGCGCATGAGACTTTTCCGGCGAACCTTTGTTGGCACAACCTCTTCCAGGGTGATCATCTCTCTCCCCTCTTGCCATCTACAGTAATCTTGTAGTGTTTGATTCAGGTTTATTAAAATTTTCCTTTGACAGTAGCATCCGTGATCTGCTAGTGTACTGCTAAGTGTCCTGCATTCCTTTGCTAGTGTACTTCTAATTTTCTGCTTTTTCTGCATCCACTCTAGTTCTAAAGTGTAGTAAATTTGGTGCACAGCTCTGCTTTTTGGAATAACTCACTGCCATCTTTTTGAGCATTTAAATTATCCTCGTTAAAATTTCCTTGGATATTCTTTTTGCTCCAATTACCTTATTATGACAATCTAGTTTTATTAATGGAGGTGGTGCTACGGAAATAAATAAAGGACAGTTGATTAGAAATCATCATCTCAACTCTCGATTTTGGTTCTTAGCCCATTTAAGTTGGATGAAAACAATTATCTAGCTTGGTCTCAAGCATGTTGTATGTCAATTGAAGCTAACTGTATGCAGCACTTTATCAAAACAACCATGCCTACACAAGCAAGTGTGCTTGTGTAAGAAGAATGAAAATCTGATAACTCCATGGTGAAAACATGAATTTTTAATTCAATGGAACCTAATATGAATAGTTGTATGTTCTTAGACACGGCATACGAGCTTTGGGAGGCTATCTTTCAAACTTTCTATGTGTGACATGTCTAAGGCATATGACATCCGTAAACGAATCTGTGAGCTAGGTCAAGAGGAGAAGTATGTGGCACAATATTTTGCAGAAATTAATGCACTTCAGCAGGAACTTGATCATTACCGAGTTTTTTCAGCCAAATGTCTGGAAGATGCAGCCGCTTACCAAAAGTTTGTTAGTGAAGATAGAATTGTAGATTTCTTGGCCGGTTTGAATATAAAATTTGATCAAGTTCGAGCACAGTTGATTGATCATACACCTTTTCCATCATTGCGAGAGGCTCATGCTAGAGTCCAACAAGAGGAAAGTAGGCGTCGGGTATCAGCCATAGTTTCTTTGTATAAGTCTGGCTCCACCATTCAGTCTCCTGTTAAAAAGTTATCTCGCGAGTGTGATTACCGGGAGGAAAGAACCATACCAAGGATCGTTGTTTTAAGCTTCATGGACGTCCTAAAGGACAAGGAGGTCGGTTTGGTAGTGGTCGTGGATTTCGGGCCTATGTGACTACTACAACACTTAATGTTAATGCATCCAGTGCTTCAGACACTACTACTATACTTACTCCCAAGGAAATCTCTGCTTTTCGAAATTCTATTCCAAATCTACTTCTCATCATGTCTAGTCAGGTATACATTCTTGTGCTTTTAATGTTTCATCAACTTGCCCTAGTTAGATCACTGACACAGGTGCTTCTGAGCATATGACCGGGTCCTCCACCCTCTTTACTTCATACACGACTTGCTCTGAAAAAGACAAAGCTCGAGTAGCTGATGGTTCCCTTCCTTCTATCTCTTTGAGTGGTTCTGTAGTTTGTATTTGTATTTCATATTCCTTCATTTACTGCAAATTTATTATATGTCCAACGTCTTTTTAAATCCTTACACTGTTCAGTAACTTTTTTTCCCAATTCATTGTGTTTTTCAAGATTTGGTGACGGGACAGAACATTGGCAGTGACAGTGCAGTTGGTGGTCTTTATTATTTAGATGTTCCCTCGTCTAACATGTCCTCTACTCAGGCTCTTCGCTTTACTTTTGACTTCAGCCTGACTTCTCTCCATCAATGACATTAACGTTTGGGACATCCCCCTTTTTCGATATTAGTCTTTATTTCCATCTTTAGTTAAACAATGTAATAAAACTCAGTTTTTGTGTGAACCAAGTGAATTGGGTAAACAAAAACGTTCTATTTATTCTGTTATTAACCGTTGACATTCTGAATCTTTTTTTATTATACATACTGATGTGTGGGAACCTTCTCGGGTTGTTTCCCGTTCTGGTTATAGATTTTGTTAGCTTTATTGATTGTCATTCTCCTATCACTTGGATTTATCTTCTTCGTTCCAAATATGAGGTGTTTGATTGTTTTCAAGAATTTCATAAAATGATTCAAACCCAATTTGAAGCTAAAATTCAAAATTCACCATTGTAATCATGGTCATGAAAATAGTAATAATAATGTTTTTGCATCTTATCTCTCTTAGCATGGAATCATTCTTCAAACCTCATGTGTCAAAACTCTATAACAAAATGGAGTAGCAGAAAGAAAAAATCGACACTTACTAGAGGTAGCCCGCACTGTTATGTTCACTATGAACACCACTAAATTCCTTTAGGGAGATGCTGTTCTGACTGCTATAAACCGACTTACTTCTAGAATTCTTGGAAACAAAAGTCTCATCTCTTTTCTCCAACACACGATAAGTCCTCCTTTGCCTCGAGTTTTTGGTTGTGTTATGTTCATGATAAATCTCCCACTCGGGGAAAATTAAATCCCATGGCTCTTAGGCGTGTTTTCATTGGTTATTCTCCAACCCAAAAAGATTATAAATGTTATCCTCCTTCACACAGAGTATTTGTCACTCAGGATGTAACTTTTGAGAATTGGAACCTTTTTATTCTTCTTCACCTTCACCTCAGGGGGAGAATGTTATTGAAGAGGAGAAGCTTCCTCCTGAGGCTGGTATTACAAGTTCTACTATACTATCTTATCCTATAAATTCTTCTCTTGTTCCTGTTGTTTCTGATAATTCTACACTTAGTTAAAAGTTAAAAGAGTCATATGCTAGAAAGAATGAGCATGAGTTAAGGATCTATGTTTGAAGAGGCAAAAATAAGGTCATCGTTTTCGCACCACTACACCAACCCTGCTCAGAACCTAGACTTGATAATGCTAATGGTGAGAATCCTAATCCTACTTGCTCTTCTGATAATACTGACATTCCTATTACTCTTAGAAAATGGGTTAGATCTTGTACTCAACATCCTATCTCTAATTTCTTAGCCTATAATAAATTATTTGCATCCTACTACTCCTTTGTTTCTTCCTTGTCTTCAATATCTGTTCCTTAGGAGTGGAGAGAAGCAATTAGTGATGAGAATTGGAAACATGCTATGATAGAGGAGATGAATGCCCTGAAAAATTATACATGGGAGCTAGTTACTCTTCCTTATGGGAAAAAACTAGTTGGTTGCAAATGGGTATATACAATCAAACAGAAGTCAGATGGGACAGTTAAGAGACTCAAAATCAAGCTAGTAGCAAAAGTGTACACTCAAACACATGAAATTGATTACCAGGTGACATTCGCTCATGAACTCTATTCGTATCATAATCTCATGTATAGCAAACTTCAACTAGGAGATTCAGTAATTGGATGTGAAAATGTGTTCCTTCATGGTGATTTAGAGGAGGAAGTATACATAAAAATACCCTTTGGTTTTTCTTCATCTGTCAGCAAGGGTAAGATTTGTAAGCTGCGAAAAGCTTTATATGGTTTGAAGCAATCTCCCATAGTCTGGTTTGGTAGATTCCACAAAGCAATGATAAAATTTGGGTACAAGTAGAGTCTAGCATATCATACTCTATTTGTCAAACAAATAATTATTGTTTATGTTGATGACGGGATAATAAAGGAGAGATAGTTAATTTCAATGCAAGTCTGACAAAAGAATTTGAGATCAAAGATCTTGGTTCTTTGAAATATTTTCTTGGTATTTAAGTTGCAAGATTGTCTAGTGGGATTTTTATATCTCAAAGGAAGTATGTACTTGATTTTTTAACAGAAACTAGCATGTTAGGATGTAAGCCTGTTGATTCTTCTATTGAAGTTAATCATCATCTAGTAGGTGACACAGGACCTACGGTTGATAGAGAAAGATATCAACGTTTGGTGGGACGATTCATATATCTTTCTCATAACAGACCTGATATATCTTATGTTGCGGGAATAGTGAGTCGGAATATACATGATCCTCGACATTGTCACATGAAATCTAATTACAGAATTCTGAGGTATCTCTAGTCTGCTCTTAGAAAAGGTTTATTCTTTGCACCACATGGTAATATGAGCTGAAGCTTTTTCCGACTCGGATTAGGTTGGCTCTATAGAAGATCGTCGTTCTACATCTGGTTACTGTTCATTTGTTGAAGGTAATCTTGTTACTTGGCGTAGTAAGAAACAATCTGTGGTGGCATGATCCAGTGCTAAGGCCGAATATCGAGCTATCACCTTAGGTATATATGAACTAATGTGGCTTCAAAATTTGCTAGAAAATTTGGGTGTTACAACAAAAAGGCCTATGCAGTTATTTTATGATAATAAAGTAGCCGTTAGTATTGTAAATTACCCAATACAACACGATAGAACGAAGCACATTGAGATTGGCAGGCAGTGGCGGAACCAGAACATTTATAGAGGGAGTCAAAATACATAAGTAAAAAAATTATTTATTAACGCTTAGAGTGCTTCTTTCAAATTCATTTTGCTAAATTATAGTATTTCACAATATCCTCTCCCAACCTTTGTCAACTTTTGAGTTGTGAGTTTAAATACTTTAATTATATATACATATATATATATATATATATATATATATATTTTAATTATTTCCAAACTATGAGACTAGTAATCAGACTTTAAAATTTTTAGTCAACTGATTAGCTACTTTTATAGATAAATTACAAATTATAATATTATATATTCAAAACCTTATATTGTGGTTTATGGGATTAATTAGTTTGAAAAAATAAATTCCAGCAACAAAAACAAAAACAAAAAAAGAACAGATTGATAGGATAGAACTATGGTGAACTTATTTATTGTCACTATAGTAGGATCCAAAAAAATTATTTTATTTTTTTAGCTTTTTATTTTTAATTAGTTTACAGAGAGAATTGTTACCACTTTTTTTGCCTCACTTTGATTGATGATAAAGTAAAAAAAAAAGCAAAGGAGAAAAGGAAATACATAAAAAAAGGGAAATAAATAACCCTGAAAATTTCAGGGTGGGGGGTCATGACCCCCTGGGTTCCGCCCATGTTGACAGGCATTTCATCAAAGAAAAGTTAACTAGCGGTCTTATTTGCTTACCTTACATCAAAACAGAAAATCAGCTTTCTGATATTTTGACTAAGGGTCATAGTAGTAAGATTTTTCATCCATTATGTTTCAAGTTGGGTATACGAGACATCTATACACCAACTTAAGGGGGAGTGTTAGAAGATATGTCATGATTGTAGTTTCCATAATCAGTGTGTGCACATTAATATAATATAGGGATTACCATAACTGTAATTAGGATACTTTTGTATATATAAACCTACGTAACAGAGAGAAATTTATTCAAGGAATATAACCTATTCTTAGTTTCAACAATGTATAATGTCATTGATACTTACAAGTTTTCTTTCAACAATGTATAACCTATTCACTGCATACCATCACGAGACACAACTCGTCCCCTTGGAATAATTTTAGGGTTTAAAAGCTTGTTGCACTTGATAAGTGCAATTGTTTTTCCTATGAAAATGGGGTAGTTTGGTTTTTGTTTTGTTTTTTTGTTTTACTCGAGAACGAGCAAAAGCTAGGTATGGGGGTATTTGATAGACATATAGACATATAATTCATACTCCAACCATCCCATATTAAACGTCCTAATTTTCTTTTTAGGATGTTCTAAAATAAATGCCATATTTCTATATTAGTAACAATTTTTATCGTATTTTTTCACTTCTACCCACATAATCTTTTTAGTAACTTTTGTTGGAAACATAAGAAATGATAAAAAGTTTACATTGAGAAGTGATGTATTGTAATCCACTTTCCCTCTCATATTATCAGTACAACATGTCTTCTATTTAATGACTCTCTAACCCTTCTTTTCTCTATATGGGAACTTGGAAGGTCGGGTCATAAAAAGTGAATGGATACTTCAATTAATAAGTAATTTAGAAGGGTAATTTAAGTAAAAAAATTATTAATTAGCATGCCAAAACGGACGTTTAATACGGGACAGAAGGATTATATTTTATTATTCCTAATTTTGTTCTTTTATTATATTAGTTTTTTTAAATAATATGTTTTATTTTATTTTGTAAGATTTAATATTTTATTGCCATAAAGCCAAAATTTTAGTGATCAAGCATTATTTAATACTTTAATTCATAAAAGGAAAGAGGCAAGAAGAAGAAATAAGGTGGAACAATCTTAGTGTGCAAGTCAAATCCAGTGAAGGAATGAAAGTTCTAGAATATTTATTTAAAAGAAATTGATTGCCACTAGGAAGTTGAAACCTACATGAAAAAAAATTAATACCTTATGCCTATAAATAAAGGGGTGCCAAGAGAGATTTTGACGTATTGGATGAATTTTATGTATTAATTTAGGTTAACAATAGGAGTAGATTAAATTAATTCTTCATTGTACATTCTTATATAATATCTTAATAAAGGGAATTTTCTTATTTTATGTCTAATCTTTTTCTTCTTTACCTTAATTGTTTAGTTTATTTTCATGTCTAGCTAATTTTTAGACATAGGATGAAGATGAAATTAAGTAATTATGCATAATAATATTCTCCATCTCTTATATTATTTATGCATTAATGTTTAATTGATTTAGCCATCATGTTTCGCTATTGAAATAACTTCATTTTATAATTATCATGTAATTTTAAATTTATGAATAGATTTTGATAGATTATTATTAAGATACGAGTTTTTCATAATCCATATTTTCTCGAATTAGTTTTGATGGGTTATAGTTAATTCTTAAATTTTCATAATATATGATGGCCCAAGTTAATTATAAAATTACTAAATTAAAGGGAAGGGGGATCAAAGGTATAGTTAATTTTTATTTGAACTTAATTGATTTATTTTTCGAATCATGTATACCAAACCAATAGCGTAATCTAGTTATAAAAATAGAAGAAATTGAATTATTTGTTATGTTTATTATTTAATGTATTCGGATTCATAGATTGTTTCCTTATTATTAATTTTTATCTTCTAATCAATTTAGTTAGTGTTTAAATGTATTTAATCAATTCTCCATCTTTATTCTAATTCGCCTGAGATACATATTAAGGATGTTTTAAAATTAATTTAATCTCTGTGGGTTCGATATGTACTTGTCAGTTCTTCAATTTGACATTATACACTTGTAGTTATATATTTCTATCACATCAATGTAATGATTGATAATTTCGCTCGAGTACTACTTAGTACTAGAGAGCAAGACTCTCCTTTTGGCTTCTTGTGATCAGTTGGTGTACTAATTTTACCACTTAGTAGACAAGTAATGAGTAACAACTTGATGAATTCTTTATCTTCATTTGTAGCTTGTTTTTAGTGGTTTTTAATATAAAATGCTTCAAGGTTGATCGTGCAATATTATTGTTTCTAATGATATTTCCTAGTGTTTTTCAATTTAGTTTAGGCTTCAACAAGTACAAGGGGTTTTTTTGTTTAATGCATTTTGAAACAAAATAAAAATAAAAATTTATACATGTCTGAGTAGAATGTAAAATCAAGTTTGACTTTTCAAAGTCAATTTGAGATAATTTTAAATTCAAAAAATAATAAGATTCATTTTTATTTTTGACAAGAAATTTAGCACTTAAAAAAGTAGTCTTTCAATCTCTACATAAATAGATACAACTAAAAGCTCCCATAGCAAAAACCCAAAGAGATGCAAGAAAATTAACCTTACCATTCAACAGCTAAAAAAATAAGTAACTTTCTCTAAACAACCTAGCATTACGCTCATTCCAACTTCCCACAATAAAAGAGGCCCTCATAAAATTTTGGAATCCCTCTTACTTCCAAATCCTCGAAAACAACTTAGTAGAATATCTTCCACTGTAACAATTCACACCCACAACTCTCCTACCACACCAAAGAGCTCCACAATCCCCAATTAATAGGAAAATGCAAAAATAAATGAGCATGTATCTCATTGTTCTTCCTGCACATTAAACAAATGTTCGGACATGGAATTTAGGCCTGCAATCTTGATAAAAATCATTAGTATTCAATTTTTGTAAAACCAGAGACCACACAAAAGCCTCGACTTTGGAAGGAACCCTTCGCTTTCCACATATACGAACCAAATGGAAATGGATTGGAAATAGAGTCAAAAAGGAAAAGCAACTCTTTACACGAAAGGAACTAATTGGATATAAAGTCCAGATGCGCTTATTAGAAGAGGTATATAGATGAACCGAATACAGCAAGATTAGCAAATATTTCATCTCATTAGACACCAAATCTGTAAGATTCCTTAAGAAATGAAAATTCCAAGAAAATGAATTCTCATCACGCTTTATAAAATTAAAAATGGGAGCATCATGTAGTGAAGAAATACGATACACAATTAAAAGAAAGAGAAAAGTGATTCTCCCAACCAAGAATCATCACAAAACCAAATCAGCAAATTGGAGGTGAGAAACCCTCACATCGCGTCCAACTGCACAACCTGCAAGTATACCACTCTCCTCCCCTAGTTAAGCATCCGGCTCAATACAAAGTAAACAAGAGAGGTGACAAAGGGTCACCCTACCTCAAACCTCAGAAAGAAGGGCTCTTCGTTCACAATCACAAAAAAAAATAGAAGAGACAAACCACCCTTTCATCCAAGAACTCCACCTAACTCCAAATCCTTCTCTCCAACTACTTATCCAAGAAACTACTAGCCCTATCATAAGTTTTTTCAAAATCTTAAGCACGAAACCCTTTCTCCCTCTCCTGTGTACATCCTCCACAACTTCATTAGCTACTATAGTTGCATCAATAAGCTATCTTCCAACCATAAATGCACTCTCGGAATCCGAGATTGTATCCTCAACAACATTACTCAATCTCTTAAAAAAAATTACTAAGAATTTTATACACACTAGTCACAAGAGTAATGGGCCTAAAATTCTGTCACTACATAGCGATCCTTCTTAAGGACTAGAATAATGAAGGTAGAATTAATATTTTTCCCAATAATACTTGTCGCAAAGAACTCCCGAAAAACTCTAATGAGATAATCTTTCACCACATCCCAATTTGTATAATAATAAGCCACTGTAAATCTATCATGACCAGGAGCCTTCTCTGTCTTTTTCAAACTTAATATGATTCATTGAACTTTAAAAAACAATAAATTTAATTTTGTAATTAGTAGTACTCTTAAAATTGTTGACAATTTTCATAATTGTGCAAGTATTGTCTAAAATTAAATGAATTCATGTTAATTTTAAACTTAAAAATATCACAAATTGACTTCAAAAAATCAATATTGATCCTATATTTTGAAACGGATCCAATATAGTTAGTAATTAGAGTTTAATAATCCATTAAGGTTTTAATTTTTGTATTCAACTATGGATTTAGGTTTTTCGATCCATAAATATTTCATTCAACTATGTATTAACGTTCTAAATCTCTTTAAATAGTTGTTTAATACCCGCAATTTCACTAGATTATTATTGTTATTATTATTGACATTGAGAATTGTAAAAATGAGATTTGGTTGCGATCGATCTTCATTTTGGAGAACAAGACTATCGATTGTTGTGTTGTCCTACAGTACATTTCTGTCCTGCATTACGTTTTCATCTTATAACAAATTTTCCATTATAGAAATAGTACAATGAGTCTATTATTGATTAATGTGTTGGCCGTGTGTACACTTCAGATACCTTTTGCACATAGTTGGATTTCTTATTACGTATGTGTATTTCTTTTGATTTCTCTGTGTTTTATAGCTTCCTTATCGCCAATACCCACATAAGCTTATGCTAAGATTTGTCCCGTGCACGGCTCTTGTGGGGAGATGTGTACCCGTGGAATTAGTAGAATGCTCTAAGAGTTCGGATACCATGATTGCAAAAAAAAAATACAAAACAAAACAAAAGGAAAATATTCTAAATGGTGTAGGACCCCGGCAAGGCACAGAGAGGCAATAATACCTAAACACACTTTTCTATTATATGTTTTGCAAGGGACAAGTTCAAATATGTAGATTATCTAATACAGTTATCAAATGCAACTCCAACCTGAAAACAACCAAAATCATATACACAACTCAGTAATTTTCATATCTACTTTTTCTGAATTTTTATGTATATCACTATGTTTGAAAGAATATTTTTTCAAACAGGTGTGGGCTACGAACATAGCTCCTTGGAGGTATCTGCTTCGTAGAAATTAACCAAAGAATAGAAATGGAAGAGAAAAGTGGGAATCAGTAAGTACCGGAGCTCTTCTTTCAGAGGGTCATATAATTTGAAGAAGAGAAGAATCTCCTCTTTAGTTTTCTCAGGTGGAAGAATCGACCGAAGGTCCTAATTTGGTATACAAATAAGTTAAAACACATCACGTAACTCCCAATTCACATTACAAACCTTAACTATGACACATGTAAAAACTGAATGAACACAAGACAAAGATTCTCGGCTTACTGATCTATTATTACCTGCCCAAGTTCTACTTCCAAAAACAACTTCAGCTCTGCATTATTTGCCTTGTTAGATACTTCTCGCAGTTGCCCAACCTATATCGCATTGAATTGTTATACTAGCCAGAAAATAATGATAAAGAAATTGAATAGATATGTACATTTTAATGAAACTCGTATATATATATATATATATATATATATATATATACACACACACACACACACACACACACCAGAAGCAAAGAAGATAGTTCCAAACACAAATTGATGTAAGTCATGTCAGAACTTTTTCTAAGCAGCCAGAATTTATTTTTTTCCTTAGATAACCAAATTTGTGTATAGGTAGATGCATACAAATACACAATGGTGCACATATAGATATTGGAATAGATTTAAGAAAATGAATTGAAGGAAACAAAGAACAAAAAAACAAAGACCAACTCTCCGTAGCAATTTACTACATTTGCAAAAGGTCCTATATGCTAGTCGTTTAACCCCTTTTTCACTTCCCTTGGTCTCTTGAATTAAAAAATTTTGAATTCTTTAATATCTTGTTTTTTGCATAAATATTGTGCTGCCTCATAATTCAATTACTTTTGAGTAATTTGAGAAAAATTACGGTATTTTTACTCTTTAATCGTCTCAGTTATTTTACAAGTTAGAAATTAAAAATAAATGACCGCCTATACTCGAGACTATTACACACGCATAATCCCCCCTTTTGAAGGAGGAGATAACCTTCAATTGGTGATTCCTACAATTCTTACTATTTCTCATATGCACTCTTATCTTTAAAAGACAAAATGGATCCTAAAGATTTCTGGATTGCGTAGATAGAAGACTTTTTTGAAAAGTCAAATCTCTAGTGTGTCCAATTTTTCAATAGGAAATTTGCAAAGAGTCAAAAGCAGTCTAGAAAGATTAGGTAAACCTCCTATATAACTGTGTGGTCTTAGATTATATAGAAACTGAAAGAGTATACCTTCCCTGGCTTCCCATACACTATAGTAGAGAAGTCCATTCATTATCAATTTTTGAACCTAAGACAAATCTCCACCCTAAGAAGTACAGATACAGACAAGGGACTCGCATTTTTCCAAAAATAGAAATTGGAGAGGATACGTTGAGGGATTCATTGAATTTTATATATTACTCTAATAAATATAAATGTATAAATAAATTTAATTGTAGCAAACTAGTGAGAAACATTTAAACCATAATTGTCTACGAAAGTTTAATCATCAAGTTTCATAACAAATAAGAATATAACATCTAACTCTAAAGATAACAAAGTATTAGGAAGACACATAAATGTTCATATAGTAGAGAAGTTGGACTCTTTATTTGATCCTTATAATTAAATAGCTGATAAAATAAAGTAAATCAACAAATTTGGTATACACAACTTAGAAACAAGTTACCGATAAACCCACATTAAAATTCACCATATACACAAGATGAAGTTTTATATTTTTATAAATATACATGTATGTATACAATAAGAAAATTATATATACATAACTATAAGCAAGTGGTGATATTCAAAGTTTCAGTCCAATAAAATACTACTTCCTCCCACCCTCAAAAGTATGAGCAAAGGTACAATTATTTTTGTCCTCAAAAGGATGAGATAAATTACATAAAGTCAGGGTAATTATGTCATTTAGTGGAGTCCATTAATATAAAAAAATAAAATTACTCATCACTTTATGAATCTTGTAGGACCACCAAGGATAAATTTGGAATTTTATTTACTCTCTTTCCTCTGTTTTTGTTTTTCTTAATATGTGTGAAATTTGTACTTTGTTCATCCTTTCGAAAACGGAGGGAGTAGCACCTATCATAACTTACTAGGAAGTATCCTAGAGCACTTGGGAATTTCTGAAATTTAAAAATTAAAAATATTAAAGTTGAATATATGTATCCAGAAGTGTCTGTGGAATACTGATGTCATATACGTATCTGACAGGGGGTCTATAGAAGTTGATTAAAAATAAAAAGTTGAATATATGTACCCAGAAGTGTCCATGGAATGTCGATGTCAGACGCGTATCCAACAAGGATACATCTAAACCTGGGCCATTTTGGCCCGGCCCGTCAATGGCCCGGGCTGTTTGGACTCTGCCCATAAATGTGTTAAAATTTGGTTATAAATTGGTCCGAGTCCGCGGGCCGGGCCGGCCAGCCTATCAAAACGCAGGCTTTGGGCTTCACTATTTCAGCCCACGAAAACTTCGGCCGTTTTGGCCCGGACCGACCCGGCTTCACTATCTGTGTGTGTTGATTTTACTAATCAGCCTCTTGAGTTGTAGTTAGTAATTTAATCGGTTCAAATCATTAAGATATATCACAATCTAAAGCTGTGAAAAGACTATATTCCATTTCTTTACTAGTGTGGATTCCCCCATCACCTTTGACATCAAATCTACCACTAACTACTTCTACAGTAATCTTAGCTGCTTTCTACTCACTTTACCTGATCGTTGTTGTACAACATCCTCAACTACAACTAATTAAAAAGGAAATATTGTGTTATCAAGAAAGTATATTGATCTTGTAAATAAAGGGGTTGTTTTATTAAATAAAAAATTAAGGGGTCATTTTCTATAATATATTAAATGTTGATAGAAGAACAAATAGAATTGGTACAGAGTGGGAAGAGTCCACCTACCCTATATAACAAGTGAGAATAAAAAAGAGAACGCTCAAAAAGAGTTGCTCTCCAATACTACAAAGATCAGACAAGAAATACCCCTAAAAGGCACACCGCACAAAGGCTTGAAGAGAAGCAAGAAAAATGATCACATCACTCCGAAAAAAGTGAAATTCCGAAGCAATTGCATCAGATTAATTCCAATAACCTTCCTCACAAATCCAACATGACATTGGAAACTCTGTAAATGATGTTTATTACAAGAAATTTCCAAAACTTCCAGCCACTTCTAGGATTGTTAATAGTGCAAATACATAGCAAGCATAAGCTTACCCCTCTCCAAATTCGTCCTATCCATAGTCTCAGCTCTAAACACAATTTGACTAAAAGCAAAACACTCTTATCTATATTTAGCGAGAAAAAAAAACACTCTTATCTAAACTAACAAAATAAAATATAAAAGTGTAACACCAAATGTCAGATAATCACTATAAAACAAATGCTAATTTGATGGGTTTCAAGACTTTAAGAACAAAAAGGAATAAAATGGATTTCTGATTGACAAAAAACCATTTTACAGTCCCACGTCGTGAAAAACTAGTAGAACTCAGAGTCAAGAAATGATACGGAAACGGATGGAAACACATATTATACAAACAGAAAAGTACTCACAGATTGAGCTTCCTCCTGTGGGGTCAATGGCCGATTTGGGCGGTATGTATGGTTTTGACGCTTCGCCCACAACCAAAAACGTTGAAAATGCACAGGTATGCCCAACCCTTTAGCAACTTCCTCCTGAAAAATAGACTAAACAATTATATATATGTACATCAAGAGGGGGGGAAGGGAGAGGGAGAATATAGAGAAAATGAATTGCAGCTCAGCTCGAGCTCAAAAGATAAAAGGCTCGACTCGCCTTAAGCTTGACCTGAACTCTACTAATGTTCATTACCAAATGAGTCCAGCTCAAAAAGCTAGGCTCGGCTAGACTCTGCTTGATCCCTAAAGGACTAGATAATCGGTTCAGATTCATGTCTAAAAATCTCCACATGCAGTTGAACATCAGAAGTCATTGTTTCTGGCTTCGATCCCATACACATCCCTAACTTTCACCATGTTAAGGTTCATAACTCAACTGAACCAAGCTGTCTTCCTCGGTAAGGTTAAGGATTCAGGGATCACCAATGTTATTCAAGTAAAGTTGGTCATCCAACCTCATGACTTTGAAAATCAGCTGATGATGTTATGCAACAGCCTATAAATTTAATCGGTATTGATTTGCTAGTACTCCAGTTATATATCGAAAGTTCGAAACTCTAAGTTACACTGCAAACAGTGATATGAGAGTACCTTAAATAGGTTAAACGACGTTTGTTTCTGAATACGAAAACTACGAACTTTGTCATGATCCACAAGATCGAAATATATATCTCTTCCAATCTGTTCAAGAAGGTCCTCATCACGAGCAACCTTAGAGGCAAAATATTCCTGATTTAGTGAGGCTTAAGGAAAATGTAAATGATAATAATAAGTAGAGAAACTTAAGAGAGGAAACCTTTATGATAGTATAAAGGTGTGCCTCAGCTTTTTCCTTTCTCTTTTGCTCCTTCTCTTCTTGTTCTTTCTTCAACCTTATCTGAAATGCAATGTTCATAAACCTCAGCATAATATACTTTGGGAGGACAATTTTAGGAATTAAATCAACACAAAGGAAACAAACATCTTACCCGTAGGTGTTCTGCTATGTCTTTCTCATCCACATTACAGACAATTTTCTCCTTGTCACTTTCACGTATATAGACAAGCATATATGCATTTGAATATTTTGTAAATTTAAATGGAGAATTGTTGAACCCGGGGTTTGTCTGTGGCAACTAATTTAATATAAGAATAGAACAAAGAAACAGATATTAGCAAAAGTGTAAATTAGCATAACTTCAAATGGGAATTTATGTATAACACGTATGGGTAAAAATACCTCTTCCTCACCACCATACTGCTCCTCCAATGCCCTCTTCATATCTTCTTTTGTCACACGCTCATCGTCAAACTTAAACCTAGAATCAATAATCTTCCAGTGAATGCCAAAAATTAACAAGGAGAACAAAACAATAGCTTGAACCCAGTTAATTTTAATGAGAACAAATCACATTAGTGGACCAGAACTAATCCTAGATGAGCAGTACTGAAGCACAAGTGCATTAAAAGCATGCCAAGCACGCATGGTCATTGCACATACACTACGAAGATAAAACCCACACAGCAAATGCAACAATCAAACAATGCTAAACATTAAAGCCACACTAAAACAGAATCACTAACAAAGCTGCAAGTACTATAACAGAAGGAAGAGAATATCAGAAAATAGCCACAATATAAAACAGGGTCAGCAAATGTTATAAGTTCCCCTTTATATGCCTGCAAGTTTCTTTGAGCGACAATAAACAGGACATAATCGAACGAATAACATCTATACTGAAATAGTTAAGGTCAAAGATATATTACTTGCTAGAGAATAGTAAAAGATTTCAGAGAGAGTAATAAGGTTTGTATCGTAACTGCTAAATAATACATACCACTGATCCGAGAGAGTTGGGCGGATATAAGCATAGTAATGTCCACCATGCACCCCACCACTGTGTACCAAAACGCTGCATAAAAGAAGCAATGCATTGTAAGATTTCAGTACACTGATCTTTAATAAGTGATGCAAATATCCAGCAAAAGCAACTAAAAACAATATTAAAGAAGTCTCAATTGGGTGTATTCATTTCATTAGACACCTAAATCTTATTTATTTAAAAAAATAAAAAAAACCTAACATATAACATAGAGAAACCTACTAATACACAATATGATAAGTAGTAATATTATTGACAACAACCAAATAATAGTTTCCAGCAAGGAAAAAGAGTACGGTCCATATAAAGATTTGAAACTGACAAAACAGATGAAAAATATGATATAACACATTCACATTGAAGGAAATCAAAAAGAAGACAATGTTGATTAGCATTGAACATTTTTATTGTAATACCAGAAAAAAAAAATTATAATAAATAAATATTAAATAATAAAAATCTATTTGTTTTAAAAATTATTAATTGGACTTTGTCATTTATTTTGGGTCAAACTAGTTAATTAATTTGTGTGGGCTAATAAATATTATAAGAGATGAGTAAATATTAAAAGAATTCGAAACTTTTCTTTAGCCTACTGTTAACAGTATTCATAGCTCATATATATATTATATATATATAATGGAATTATTAATTGGTCTAAAAAATGATTAAAACATCAATTTTAATTTAATTTGAATTCGTGTTATAAAATTGATGTAAATTAGGAAATAAATTCATGTTATTATAAATTATAGTTATTAAGTAACTTATATTTATTATTATTCTGTTTAATTAGTTCGAACGAAAGGAATTTAACGAGACAAATTTGGAATTTAAATTTTGGGTATTACATTGCTTAATCCATGTACGGATTCCTTACTCTTTCAGCGAGACTCTTTTGTTTTTAATTTGTTCGTTTCGTTATGCGTTTTGAAAATTAGTATTGCCTCATGATTATTTCTTGTCAAATTCATTGTGATAATTTCGTTTGGCGTTCATAGTTGGAACTCATATTTGTACTCTGTAGACTAGTACAACATGTCTAAATTTATTTTGATATTTGTAGTAATATGCATGTTAATATTTTTGGAGACTTTGTGTTGATATCTCGTTTCAGTTTAACATGTATATGTTAGAACCCCTTTGTTGTGTCGCATGTGTTGTGACATTATATTTTGTCAGAATATCGTAGCGTATACCTAAGCTATAACCACCTGTGGGGGTACCACAGGCATGTCCTCTTGGCACCGAGGCATGACACCATCCGTGGCGGTGTGATCAGTCCACGACGTCTCCATTTTGTGCTCCGGTGGTAGTTGGCCATTTGGTGTTTTGTTGTGGGAGGCATATGGGTCGTCCCTAGTTTTCTGTTTTGTTCTGTTCTGCGGATTGGTGATGTTTGTGCCAAACACACATTCCGATTTTGCACGCATCTGGATTGCGCAGTCCGATGTGTGAGTGCCTCTGTGGCATTATTTTAATTGTCTGTGTGGCATTATTTGACTTGCCTGTGTGGCAAAGTCTATTACTATTTATTTTGAGCTCGGTATAAAATAACACCCAACCATTTGATTCAGCCTATTATTTCGTTGTGTTATTTTTGTTCGTTTCGTTTCAGTTCGTTTCGTCTCTTTTCATTTAATTGAGTAAGTTATTTCGGTTCATTATTTGTATTCTATATCCGTACTGGGCATCTGGCTCATGCTGTGTTTTTCTTACGGCAGGTAATCAGGGGGATCAAGGGCAAGTGTGATGAGAGCTCCCTTCATTCCAATGGTTTAGAAATATTCTATTTAGGCTTGTTATGTCAGTTTATTTAGTATTGTAATAATTATTTTAGATTGTGGTTTGAGCCAGTGTGACATTTATTATGGTTTGTCTTATAAGATTTAATTATTATGAGATTATTCTTTTGTGGTTTAGAGCCTTGTGATATTCGTTAGTTCTGTTGTGTTGGGCGTAACCTCTCTTTCTATTTTGGAAAGGGGGTGTTACAGAGTTGGTATCAAAGCTTAGGTTCTTTCTTGTAGAAAACACATTTAGGTTTGACCTGTGAGTTATGGGTAGACTTCTGGGTTAGGTTTTTGTTCTGTTTGATTTTCTGTTCAGCTATCATATCAGTTATATTCGAATCTGCCTCTAATTTTGCTTCGTTATCTATTCGTGATCTCTTTCTTAGATGGCTCGAAGATAAGCTAGAGTTGCTGGAAGGCGAGGTAACAACAGGGGAAGAGGTGAGGGTCAGCCCAATGAGCAACCTAATGATCAGATTAATGCTCAGTTGGCTACCTTGGTGAATCAGGCGGTGAACCAAGCTTTACCTCAGTTGGTGGCACAGGTTGTACAGGCAATGCAACAGCCGCCACCAGAAATTCCAGAACAGGAGAATCCGAGAAATAATGGTCCACCTGCAAATGAAGTGGAAGGGAATGCGGATGGTCATGATCGGCAGGGGGTTGCGATGTATGTATGGTTGGAGAGGTTCCAGAAGCAGAAACCACAAACATTCAGTTCAGCTCCAACTCTAATTGATGCAGAGAATTGGATTGCCCACTTAGAGAAGATTTTTGATGTGTTGGGGTGTTCGGATAATCAGAAAGTGTTACTTGCAGTGTACAAGCTGGAAGGGGATGCACAGAGGTGGTGGAAGGCGGTGAAAGTAACAAATGGTGATGGATATGTTGGGACACTTAATTGGGTTGAGTTTTGTAAGGTCTTTTATCAGCAGTACTTCCCAGCTGCTGATAAAGAGGCCTATGTCAGATAGTATCTGTCTATTCGACAAAAAGATGATGAGTCCATCACGGACTTCATGACGAGGTTCACTAGATTGGCAGGATTTGAAGGAACTTCTGCAGGGACTGCAACAGAACAGGCAGAGAAGTTCAAGTGGCGGATTCATTATAGGTATCGACAACATCTCATTAACACCAAGTTTGCAGATGTGTCAACAGTGGCCAATGCTGTCAAGAATATTGAGATTGAGTGACAGGACTTTCGGTCTTCTAAACCGGAAGGGAGTCGAAAGAGGGGCAGAGATGACCAGCAGGCTCAAACTTCAGTTCAGCATGGAAGAAGTCAGAGTGGTCAGTGGAATAGAAATCGTGGCAGTCAGCAGGGGCAGTGGCGTGGCCAGAATCAGAACATGGGGTTATCAACAGATGCCTCAGCAAGGGCAAAATCGTCAGCTTCAGCTACCTTGGTATGGACAGAATCGTCAGCAGGGGCAAAATCAGGGTTGTTATCCAGGACTAGCTGGTGGGGGTAACCCAAATCTCATTCTGATAGCTCCTTGTGCTACTTGTGGGGCAAATCATCCGGGGAGGCAGTGCCACAGACTCACAGGTGCATGCTTTTTGTGTGCACAGATGGGTCATATTGCTAGGGATTGTAATGGGTCACGTGGTAAAGGTGGAGGTGGTGATAATGGTGGCAATGGAAGTCAGCGTCAGGGTGGTCGAGTGTTTGCCTTGACGTATAACCAGACGACAGGTGCACCAGGTACTGTTTCTGGTACTCTTTTAGTTGGCAATCGTGAGGCTTCTATTTTGTTTGATACGGGTTCTACTCATTCCGTTGTTGTTTAATTTTTTATTCGGCACCTGGGTGTGCCATCTCAATCTTTAGATCCTGTTATGTCTATTGCTACCCCAATGGGGACTTCTGTTGTTATTTCTGATTTGTATCGAGGGTATCCGATCAGTTTTGGGGATAAGATCCGTAGCGTTAATCTTCTTCCGATGTGTATGCACGATTTTGATATCATTCTTGGGATGGACTGGTTGGATAAGCACCAGGCCACTATCGATTGTTAGGCGAAGGTGGTTATATTTGGAGATGTGAAGTCTCCGGAGTTCGTGTTTCAGGGTTCACAACCGAGTAGGGTGTTGAAGTTGATTTCAGCTTTGAAGGCTGGGAAGTTGGTAGCAAAGGGTTGTGAGGGGTATTTGGCATTTGTGAAGGATACCTCTAAGGGTGAGTCCCGTATTGAGGATGTTCCAATTGTTCGTGATTTTTCCGATGTGTTTCCTGAGGAGTTGTCAGGGTTGCCACCGCAGCGAGAAGTGGAGTTTGCTATTGAGCTTGTTCCTAGTGCGGAGCCTATCTCTAAGGCGCCGTATCGGATGGCACCGTTGGAGTTGCAGGAGCTAAAGTAGCAGTTGCAAGAGCTTTTAGATCGTGGTGTGATTCGGTCGAGTGTTTCGCCGTGGGGTGCTCCGGTTTTGTTTGTAAAGAATGATGGGTCTATGAGGCTGTGTATAGACTACAAAGAGTTGAACAAGATTACCATCAGAAATCGGTATCCATTGCTGAGGATTGATGACTTGTTTGACCAACTTCAGGGGGGCGAAGTATTTTTCGAAGATAGACTTGAGGTCGGGATATCATCAGTTGAGGGTGAGGGATGATGATATCCCTAAGACGGCTTTTCGTACTCGATATGGGCATTACGAGTTTCTAGTGATGCCATTCGGGTTGACTAACGCTCCGGCGGTATTTATGGATTTGATGAATCGGGTGTACAGGGAGTATTTGGATCAATTTGGCGGGTATGAAATAACACCAACCATTTGATTCAGCCTATTATTTCGTTGTGTTAGTTTTGTTCGTTTCGTTTCAGTTCGTTTCGTCTCTTTTCATTTAATTGAGTTAGTTATTTCGGTTCATTATTTGTATTCTATATCCGTACTGGGCATTTGGCTCATGCTGTGTTTTTCTTCCGGCAAGTAATCGGGGGGATCAAGGGCAAGTGTGATGAGAGCTCCCTTCATTCCAATGGTTTAGAAATATTCTGTTTAGGCTTGTTATGTCAGTTTATTTAGTATTGTAATAATTATTTTAGATTGTGGTTTGAGTCAGTGTGACATTTATTATGGTTTGTCTTATAAGATTTAATTATTATGAGATTATTCTTTTGTGGTTTAGAGCCTTGTGATATTCGTTAGTTCTGTTGTGTTGTGCGTAACCTCTCTTTCTATTTTGGAAAGGGGGTGTTACATTTATTCTGATTCTTTTGAATGGCGGATATATAGCGAGATGATGAAGCACGTCCAAATTTTATCCCGAATTTTATCCTGGAAAAGATTAATAATTACACCGACAGCTTGATATATTTTTTAATAATAACACATTCTATGCAGTTAGGTGTCTAGGGATGTAACTCTGAAAATTAAAAAATGTTATTGATACATGAAAAGTTTGTTTAAATTGGGTAGCTGGTATATGGGCTTGTGATTGGGTTCCGCCCAAAAAAGGGGTGAATTATTTCTAGTGACAGTTCGCAAAATGCTATTTGTTGAAATCTCTTCAACTCAAAACTGTGGTATTTGGAGTAATTAAGATCTGAATGATTAAAACATCTTAATAAATTAGATCATCTGAATGAAATAGCATGTATATTTACAAAACTGTTTGATAACTAAAAAGTGTAAAACATGTTAATGACATTTTACCATATTAACCCTTAGTTATTTAAAAAATTTATTTGAATGATCTTAAAATTTGAAATTGAAAGAGTACAATATTTATTGAGATTATTTTTGTCCATAAATTTTAAATAAACTATTAAGAGCTAGCAGCTCTTAATAGTTAAGATTTGAGTTTCTGTCTTACGATTAAGAGGCAAAAAAATTTACCAAACAAGATTTGCAGAGGCAGATGAATTAAGAGACATTCAGACACAAACAAACACCACCTAGGTGGCCTTAATTCCAAACTAGTTGCGGTTGGCGTTGAAATCTCTGTTACATTACCAAGAAACTGGAATAGCAGAGTTTGATCTCAAAATCAGAAAAATTGCCCATATGATCCACCTTATATCAAAGTTATATTTCAAGAAATATAGCACGCAGCTCATCTGACAAATCAGTAAACTATGTATTACAGTTACGAAAGCAATGGACGAAATAATATACCTGTGAAGAGTGTAGAAGTTGCGGACACTCCTGTCTGCCTCAGGTGATAAATATTTCCCATCCTCTCTATCGAGATCAAGTTGCAAAGGGAACTCATACCGGTCGTTTATCTATTATATCAAATAAATAAAATATCAGTCAAGATAACCAATATAAGAAATACAGCAGTAAGCAATACATCAGATAGAGATGGGAATTATAAGGTTGTCCTCCAGCGAGGGTTTTTTATTTTTCCACTTGTTTCTTCATGGAGGACTGTTCTCCTCTGTTGATTTGTGGCTACTCACATTACTCCTGCTCAGGCTGCTGTTCTTGATATTCCAGTAAGTGAGCATGAAATTCTTGACACTCTAAAGGCAACGAAGAAGAACAAGAGACCTGGCCCTGATGGGTTTAATCTCAACTTCTTTTTGGTAGAGTTTGTCCTTGATATTCTAAGTTTCTTTGGTACTGCATCCATGCTTAAGGAAACTAATGCCACCGCCTTGGCTTTAATTCCAAAGGATACCGATCCCTCTTCTATGTCAGATTTTAGGCCTACTGCTTGCTGTAATACAACTTATAAATGTATTACCAAGATTTTAGCTGCTCGACTCGAGGCTAGTTTGCCCTATCTCATCTCTACAACTCAGTCTGCCTTTGTTCATGGTAGAATAATAAGTGATAATATCTTCTTCCATCATTCTCTCCCACTTAAAGAAAACTCGACCTCGAGTTTACAATTTGATCTTGAAATCTTCCACGCCAAGGAAAAAGATATTTCGAATATATTTGCTGCTTAATCCTTTTTTGGTAATTATTGCACTCAAATACAGCAATCGCCGTGTTAGCTTCAGCCTTCAATCTATTGATGAAAGTCATCCAAGGACTAGTAATCAAATGAAAATTTTCAACTCCAATGTAATCAATATATTTATGTGAATTATAGTTCTCATAATCCCTTTGTGATTTAGCACACGCAGGATATATGACATCATCCCTATTTGGAGTACTCCCATATCTCAAAAAATATTCACAATCAGGAAAATATTGTAAAATAATTAATTTTACCATGAGTTGCCATGAACGGATACGAGGTTTACCAATACAAATTCTTGAATGTTGTAGATCATTCACCAAGTCTTTGGTATGTCCTCTAACTTGTTCTCTGCAAACATAACTTTAGTATCATCTGGGATCAATAGATAATTAAAATAATTATCTAAATCATTTACCCAATGATCGATAAAGTATTCATAGTCCCAATATCTCCCATCGACATTAAACTCTTCAATGTCTTCATAATCAATTATTGAAGGTGGAAAGTTCTCAAAATCCCAAATATCGTATTTCCTTTTGAGCATGAAATACATCCAAAATGGTCTGCACCTCATGATCGCGTTCGCTAGGGTGACCGACCAACTCCGTTTCTGTTGTCTGCCATACCAGGATACTAAAAAGCTTTGATACCAACGCAGAACGAAAACAGCGAAACAAAACTAGATATCGTTCTAGTTGACGAGCCTAAAAGCCACTAGGGACCCTTGAATCCATAAGGAAAATAACTGGAATCCACCATAAAGGAAGGGGGAAAACCCAAAAGATATTTTTTATTCATCAAAAATTGTCTTACAATAGAATAGTGAACACCCTTTTATAATAAGGGTTGAGTACAATTAAAAAGGAAAGTTAAACAAAAATTAAATATATAATTATATTTCTAAAATTATGCCTAAGATCTTCCTAATTGATACTAATTTGAAATACCTCATAGAAAGCATTATCATCCATAAACTAATTCCTGCAATCATGCATATAAATATTTTTAACAACTAACAATCTGAAAGTTACGAATTACATTAATTAAATTCAAATTAACACAATATCTTCCTCCATCGCACTACCTATAGTCAATATGACCTTATTTCTACGTAGGGTTTGAGACTAAGTTCTATGTATCTTCCACAGGTAAATAAATAAATAATAGTCTTGTTCCAAATCCAAAATAAAGGATTAATATTGACTTTTTGAAGTTAATTTATGATATTTTTAAATTCAAAACCAATAGGAACTAATTTAATTATAAACAGTACAATTATGAAAATTGTAGTCAACTATCTACATAGTAATCCTAATTACAAGATTTATCGTTTTCAAAAGTTAAATGAATCACATCAATTTTGAATTTGAAATATTTCAAATTGACTTTGAAATGTCAAACACAAAAATATTTTGGAACATAGGTAGTAGTATAGTTTGGTAGCTCAACACGAATTTTAAGACGCACCTCAAATTCATTTCTATATGTAATTCTTTATATAATTTTTTAATATAATTAAGAATAGAAATAACTATTAGATATACAAATGTGCCTTAAATATAAAATTGTGCTATGGCATGTCTAAATATCCATACCAAAAGCAATCAAAATACTAATATCATATATAGTGGGACCTAGGAAGTAACATAATTGCAGTTCTTTTTGAAATATGTAAAGAAGAAAATTTATTAAAAAGAAATAGAAGAGAAATTACAATGCAGATGGAGTTAAAGAAAAGATAATAGGAAACAAGAAAACAAATAAAAAAGCCATCGGCGATCTTATGCGTAAAAGAGTCTGCTCATTAAGCAGCACACTAGAAACGCAAACTATGAACAACCCGAGACCGTTACAATCTTCTAACTATACCCGCTCACTCACCAAATTCAATAGGCAATGCCCAGAACATATCATATCTGATCATATAACTTTTTTTGATACGTAACTTTGGCCCCAAGGGTAGGGGGGTAATATAGCTATATTATGAAAACTGAAAAGTATCCATTTTTTACTAACCTTTACCATGGTATCCCGCATAAAATCATATTCAAACCGTTTTAACTGAAGCTGCAGAACAGGGGGGAAGTCTATGAACAGGACACCCTTCCTAGCATCCTGTAAAAATCAAAACGTCAGAAATGTTGTACGAGGAATATTTCCAGGCTTTCAAAAGGAAATACGAAATTTTCACTTGTGATATCAAAATGAGTTACCTGATTGAATACAAATTTGTAGTATGCAAAAAATCAATATTTAAGCTCAACTTATGAAACATTTTTTCAACTTATTATTGGGTATAATAAAGAGTCACAGTGCACCGATTGATTCATTTTAGGCTTCTATCAAGGTATCCCAGATATATAATTTACCATTGATTTTTTGAGTCAAAAAACTGAGAAGTTAAGTCATCATTTCTTAATGACACAGAATCTAAAACTGAAAACACAGAAAAGGCATTCAACCTGCAATCCATGTTGTTCAGCGTGATATCGATTATCACCCTCAAGACGTTCAACTTCAACATATTTGTCAAAAGAGGCATAAACATCTCGACAGCCTTTGACATCAAGCTGAAGATCTGAAACCATATATACCTGTTAGTACTTATTAAGAGCTAAGAAGTCTATTGCACGTACATTCCTGTCGGTCAAAAAAATACAAAATATGTACCATAAAATGATTCCTTTCTAGTTGACTTGTAGTCTACATTGATGCATTCAATATAGTTCATATGGTGCCCTTCAAATAACTGTTGTATTGTACCCTCCACAACAGTTCCCTGAGCCAGAAAAACCACAGTAAAGCATAAATATCTAATTGCCTTACATGAATAATGCAACGTAAAAAAGGGTGCTACAAAACTCGTATACCTTCATTTTGTCTTCAAGCTTTTCACAAAGAACCCTATTAAGTTCTTGAACATCATGCTGCATGAATGAATCGTAGGTATCCCATCCAAAAGATTTTGTCAACTCTTTTGTTGCTACACTTGTGTCGTTATACTGGAGCTTATAAAATAAACTCTGCAACGCCAGAGGGATGCTCCCTGATGGCATATCATTCTCGGTTGTTGGCATATGGTACACAGCCTTGAAAAGAAGTTTGAAGTAAGATATTCTGCCTTCTGGTTATCAATATCAATGAAACAGATACAGAAATTTCTCTAACCTTTCTGAAATGAGGGATATGGTAAAGAGTTTGGAGAAGAGAGTTCATGTAACAAGTAGCTCCTTGATTTTTAAGTCCAACATAACCAGTCTCCTTCTTTGAATCGTGAGACCAGTAATCAACAGCCCTACGGACGGCAACATCAGCTTCAACCACACATGTATCATTCACGAGATAACCTCTACTAGGATCATATAGTTCACTAAGAGGCATGAACGAAGTGAAACCCCAATCACTTTCTCTCGCGTTAAACTGGTGTTGAGTATCTGCAAAAGGGAAGATGTCATAATTTGTATAAAATTACTAGTCAAAGGTCAACATTCTTTGAGCAAGTCTTTGGGGCATGGAATCCTAAAGATTTAAGACTTAGTAAAGGTTGGGAAAGGAAATGATAGGACAGCAAAGCAACGATCGGATCTTTTGTTTGCAAGTATGGAAAGGAAAAGACAGTAAAATCGGGATATGGATGTCAAAAGTTTGTTCGATATGTCATTCATAAGTGTATAATGGAATAAAGAAAAGTTTCATTAGGTTTACTTTCCTTTCCTATGAAACACCGACACGGATACGTGATACGAATACGACACAAAACGCAATACGTGATATGGCATTCTTAGAAAAACTAGGATACGATATGTTGGGAATACCTTTTAGCAGTGTTTTAAAAATCCCCGCCTAGGCGCTAGACGGTCCCTCTACCGCCTTTATTTGGTTAGGTGCCTAGGCAGGATCAAACATCTACTTTGAAGCTCTACAATAGGTAAATGAATTTGTTAAAGCCTTAAAAGATTTTTTTTGGTAATGTTTCATGTAAAATTTAAACAAATTACATGCGCTATATGTTTTGTATTTATAACAAGTATATACAATAGAAAAATAAATAAATTAGATCGACTAAAAAAACGTCTAGACCGCTTAAAAGCCTAGGCCTAGCGCCCCCTCCGTCGTCTAAGGTCCGCCTAACGATTTTTAGAACGCTACCTTTTAGTTCATTTAATATAGCACCTAAGATAACTGGGTAATTATGCTTTCAAAAACTTTAATTATATACTGAGTTTCAAAATTTAAGGATAATTTAGTTTTTTCTAGCACTCGGTGGACATGATTTCTAGTAGTGCTCTCTAGATCTTTGTCCGAAACAAACTACATTACTTTGGCCTTAAAAGTATTTGTTTTTGCTCCAATAAAAGTAGTCAATGAGTCAAACTCATCTTAGTGGAGGTGTTTGTAACCAATAATTTTTTGGTATAAGCTTTTGTTTAAGAAAAATTTGTGTAGAGTTGTTGAAATACTTGCATAAACTCTCCATCTAGAAAAATTTGACTCACAAATTCATTAAGTTCCTACGATGGGTTGACAATAAACCCTTGCAAAAGGGAAATATAATTATTGTAGTAGTAAACAAATCTCTCAAACCGAATGGAAGTTTCCAGACGCGTTGGAGTGTGTTTAAGAAGGCAGGGAGGGAGTGTGTTCAGAAGTTTTGAATGCTTTCTTAATTGATTCCTCACTAGGTAGGAACCGATAACATTAGATATTTTTCCCAAGTAACTTCATTGGAACTATATAAAATTTTGGTAAAAACCTTTTCTACTCATTTGATGAGGGTGATGGAAAGTGTTACCTAGAATGCAGTTCGCTTCGGTTCATGAAACCAATATGGGTATGTGGTACACTACATAGGATAAAACGAGATACGCTATTAACTTTATTTGAGTGCTTATAATTAGGAATTAGCTTTAGTATATAATGGAATAAAACTAGGTTTTTTAGTTGAATGATTGAATCAAAAGTTGAAATTGTTCCCTAAAGAAATTAGTGCAAATGTGCTGATTATCACCCAATACTAAGTTAGAATGTTGATATTTGTGCAACTATAGGCAAAACAATAAAAAAATATTTATTAAATATAGCATATTGTTACATAAGATTATCATGTTTGTTGGGACTGCAAGTATCATTACAAGGTTCGCTAGATCAATAAAAGTATATGGCAACTCTTGGGATCCATAATCTTCTACGCTTATAATGCCTTCATGGAGGGAGACAATTTTTAAATACAGTCTTGATAACTAATAAGTGTGTTGATGAATTGATGACGTGTTGGGCCTTTTAGGGCGCTTTTTATATAATCTATTAGAGCTCATGGTTTTCGGAAAAGATGGCAAAGATGGTGCAAGGCCTATATTTCTTCGATCAGATTCTTAGTGCTAATTAATGGTGTAATAAAAGATTTCTTTGCTAATTCCAAAGGTTTCAGATAGCACGAGACCCACTGTCAACGCTACTTTTTCTCCTTGTGGTCGAACCCATAAATCATTCGATATGTATCCGGTATCAATAGTGGTCGATACGTAACGGTATCAACAGATATGTAAAGGTATCGCCCTATATTTGTATCTAGAGATATAAAAGGTATTTATAATTTTGCATCAAGAAAATGTCAACAAGTCCAAAAGCTATGCATTATATATGAATTATATAACATATAAGTATTAAATGACAACTTTGTAATTTGTACGTATTGTTGAGTAGGGTTGCAAATGGTAACCGAAAAATAGGACATTCGACCGTGTTTGTATTTGTTTAAAGCATATTTTATTTGTATTCGACTTAAACAAATATTATTCATATTTGATTAGAGATATTCGCAAATAAACGGATACGAATACGGATACATGTTTATTCGTATCCGTTTAACATCCATCCGCCAACATATTTATCAAATCAGATATGCAATATCATAATCCCGAGCAAAGATGTGTCTTATTATAAAATTATAATATTTTTTAATATCTTCCATAAAGATATTTTATAAAATAGAGTGATTAATTTTTTTTCTTCTAAATTTATAATTTAATCATATGGTTGATAATTGTGTTATGTTATATTCATATCATAATATTACTTTTTTAATTTTAAAATTATTTATTTATTAATTTTAATTAATTATGCTAATGCATTTGGATGGTTATTCGGAAACGGATAATATTCGAATTTGAATAGTTTTTTGAATATCAAATTCGAATGGTACATAAAGAAATCAGTCGAATATTGGATACGAATACAGATAAATATTTTTTTCCCGATACGAACACAGATACCACTATATTTGAAATCGAATATATCCCAACTACAGCCCTATGGTTGAGTGCTAAGGTCTTCAAGACAAGGTGGTGGTTTCTTAGAAGGAAAAATCTAGAATACTTTCATGAAAAAATGCTCAAAGCATGGCCTTGGCAAATAGTAAAGATTATGTGATGTGATAAGAAATGAGATGTCTAGCTGCATTAGTGATATGGGATGTAGGACAAGGTAGGAAGAAGGAATAAAAGTACCTATATTCGCAAAGAATCGGTGAAGAAACACACAAAAGCACATAGCTTTAATCTCAAATCAATTCATTCAATAATCTCCAAAATAATAAAGTATTACAATGCTTAAATAGAAAACCCAATACTTAGAGACTAAGTAATAACACAATACTTAGAGACTAAGTAAAAACCCTAATTCAAAAAGAAAACAATCTCTCAGCTAAAATCTACTACTACAATAAAACTCTCCTAATTGAAATCTATTACCATAATTAAAACTCTCCTAATTAAAATCTACTACCATAATTAAAACTTCTAGAATATCCTACTAAAATAATTACATTAATAATCCAACATTTATCTCTAAATAACAATACAAAACTAATAATAAACTTCTTGAATTTCTTCTTCCGTATCGCATCATTCTCCTTGCCTTCGAAAAAAACTCGTCCTCGAGTTTTGAAATATCGAAAAATAATAAACTATAGTCTAGGAGATGTCTTCCAACAAAACATGCGCATCTGAACATTCAATGTCATCAGCACAATTTTCGGGAAAAACAATGACATAATATAGAAATTTGAAGTAGCTTGGGACTCGAATGTATCAACCAAAAAGATAAAATCAACATAACTGAACTCAACTTTATCTTCCTTGATGTTTTCGCATATGGGGTCAAACAATCTCTAACAAGTTGTTCAACACACTTAACTTCCGCTTCATGTTTCTCACAAACATCAATATGTAAGAGTACTTGCTCTTTTTTATCCTCACCAATTTCATATTGGTTATTGATAGGTTATTACGAGACATTCATCAATTGTCTGGTAAGAATTTACTTTGCGGGTCTCTTCTTGTGAATGCATCTCTTTAGTTGAACAAACACGACTAGGGTGAACATTTTTTAGCGCTTGAACAAAATAAAGACAAACATAGCATGTGGTTATGAAGTCGTAATGTGCCTTTAAATTTGCAAGACTTGTTTCAGAAAGTGCAAGCTCATCGCATAATTTCCAATACTCGGCACTATACGGGACACAAGTCGTATATGACAAAAGTTTGATGCTCAAGTTGCTTTATTTTAACCCAAAGAAAGTCTGAATTGTTAAACGTGGAAGACATTGTATATATGTAGAGGGACTGAATTGAAAATTTTAAAAACTTCGGGGGCTAAATTGAAAATTTTAGAAACTTTAGGGATTGAATTGAATGTTTTAGAAACTTTGGGAGTAGAATTGAAAATTTCAAAAACTTAAGGCGCTGAATTGAAAATTTTAGAAACTTGAGGGTACTAAACTGTAATTTGACAGAATAAACATTTGCACCTTTTTCTTTCCCAGGAATAGATGGAGACTACGGGTAGGCTACGATGATTCCTGCTGCAGATCATGCTTTCGTCTCGAAAAATTGTTGTCGATTCTCTAAAGAACAACAATTTGATGGAGGCTAAAAAAATAAGGTGCGAAGGAATTGGGTGAAATCAAAAGATATCAGGAATTTTTGACTGATACTATTATGATGTAGGACAATGTAGGAAGAAAGAATAAGAGTACCTATTTCTGCAGAGAATTAGTAAAGAAACACACAAAAGCACAAAGCTTTAATCTCAAATCAATTCATTCAATAATCTCCAAAATAATGAAGTATTACGATGTTTAAATAGAAAACCCAATACTTGGGGACCAAGTAAAAACCCTATTTCAAAAAGGAAACAATCTCTCAACTAAAATCTACTACAATAAAACTCTCCTAATTAAAATCTACTACCATAATTAGAACTTCTAAAATATCCTACTAAAATAATTACATTAATAATTCAACATTTATCTCTACATAACAATACAAAATTAATAATAAACTTCTTGAATTTCTTCTTCCGTATCGCATCAATTAGGAGTGTAGCTATGGAGGAGTTGTGAGAAAGTAAAGGGAATGGACCTCCAACTAAGGAAACGGTGGTGGAATGAGGATGTCCTGGAGGATATTAGGTTGAAAAAAGAATGTTATAAATGCTTGCGTAAATGTTTTAATGAAGAGAACTTGCAGATGTATAAATTAACCATAAAGCACTATTTTCAGGCCAGGCCCAAATCGGCCGGTTTAACCTGTTGAACTAGGAACCGGTTCTATGTCCGGTCTAGTTTGGCACGGTTGAACCAGTTTGGTCAAAACCCGAATTGAACTGGTGGTTCAACCGTTTAAGTTGACCTGATGACCCGATTTTTTATTATTTTTTAATATATTTTTCTGTACCAAAATTTTTTAATATTAAAATTAACCATTTTTAGTAATATTGTAACTCAACTTTATTATATTTTAGTTTATAAAAAAACGAGATTTTTTAAAATTTTATTAATTACTAATAACATATTTTTATATATTATAACGTCGCCAGTTCAATAATGGTTACCAGTGACCGATCCACTCGATAACTTTTCCGGTTCGATGACCGATTCAAATCTAAAAACATTGCCATAAAGGAAGGAAAGAAAGCGTTAAGAGAGGCTAGAGGTAAGGTTTACGAGGACTTGTGTCTACAAGCACGCTAAGCCAAGGAATAGGAAAAGTAAAGATTTGACCTAACGTTAGATGCATCAAGGACGAGATACTTGTAAAAGTTGAGGAAGCTAAGGAAAAGTGGAGAATTTACTGATGTGGGTTTATTTTTTGTTTGGTGGTGGTATGGATTCCAGTAAAGGATTGGTCTGTTTGGGTGGTCGCCTAAGACTAGTGAGTTGAGTCATTGATCACTGATGGTGAAGGTTGTGTTTAGGAATGGTTATAGAAATGAATTTTGGGTTGGCAGAAAGTGGTGGAACTTTGGCTGGTAGTATGGGCAGTGGGAAAATACAGTGGGACAATGAATTTAAGACTGATGTTAGGCTTTGATACCACTTAATGTGGAACAGTTTAGGTTTAGAGTTAGGATCTAAAGTGGGGAAAAACTAAAAAGAATTGGACAGGAAAAGGAGAGATAATAAAGCAATAAAGCTTTAAAATTATAATAATCAAATTGATATCAATGAAGAGTGATGGATTACATAAGCTTATATAAGAAGAAAATAAAACCTAATTCATGGAGACTAAGCAAACAAAACAAAATAAGGAAACAAAATCCTTATAGTAATCTACTATTAATTGAATCAAAATTCTAATAGTACTCTACTATAATTAAAATTCTAGAATAATCTACTACTTGGTATAAGCTTCCAAAGCCTCTTGTATTGGTCCAACCAAGTTCGGAGGGCTCGTCCTTCATTAGCATCACTAAAGAATTCTGCACCAACGACACAAGTTCATAACTGTCACAAAACCTTTTACCTTTTCTCACTGTGAACTTATTGTGATTTTGATTGGCAACGGCTAAGCTGAACTGTGCATATCTACTCCAACCATATGGCAAAGTAGATGAATCAGCAACATCTAAGTACATCGATAAATGGTCCACATTGTTCCCCTTTGGAAAAATAAGCACCCGCCTGCATAAGAAAATGAAACAAAATAGATTTCAAGGATAGCCATTCCCGATAATCTAATTTGTGCTTAAACTTAGAAAACACCAACAATCACATTACCATTTGTATCCTCCTACGTAGAAAACTTCTGAGTAGAGCTTCTTAGTGTTTAACCTAGAAAAGTTTTCAATTGTCCATGTGAACCGCGCCGATGGTGGATCATCAACTGACTGAGCATCAACTGTATTGGCAGTTTCTGCTGGTGCAACTAATAATAGTTGCCACAAAAAGAAAAACGATATAAACACCAAACCCCAAAATCCTAAATTCAAACAAAATTGTTTACATATACATATATAGTACTCCATCCGATCTAAAATATAAAATCATTATTGACTTTTTAAAGTGAACTAAATTCAAACTCAAAATTGATATGGATTACTTTAATTTTAGTCAATACAATATTATAAACTATCTCAAAAGTACTACTCGTTGTAAAATTTATTCTTCATAATCTTTAATAAATCATTTCAATTGAGCTTGAAAATGTATTAAATTTAATTTCAACAAAAGTCAATAATGATCTTATAATTTGGAATGGAGGGAGTATATATTCATGACTCGTATGTAATCTATGAACCTTATCTATGTGCCGCATCCTTATCTATGTGCCACACATCCTTCTGAAAGTTGTAATAAAAATAGTATCTAACTTTCCACTTAATTAAAATATGCAATTTATACATCAGAATGTGCATAGTTTTATACATTAGGCATTACTCTCACAAAGTAAGAATGAAACAAAAACAAGTAACAAGACCTACAATTCTATCAAACCAATTACATATAGGGATGTATACATGACCAAAACCAAATACAAGAGAAACAGGACCTAAAATTGAATCAAACCATTAATATATATGTATATATACATAACTTGACCAAAACAAAAACAGCTAAGAGCTAAAATTGATTGAATTTGATGAAAAATACCTTCCATGGGTTGAGGACCTTCTGTGGCAAAATCTGAATGCGGAACCAGCATATCATCCTCTTCTGGCTGCAACAATGAAGTGGAGATGAGATAATTGGATCTGATAAAGTTGAGCACTGTTTATCAATCGAAACCCTAGAAACTGAGTATTGTCTGTTAGTAAAACGACGAAATGAGGTCATTTCACCAGAACCGATAACGGACTGTTCCAAGATCGAAACATGATTGCAAGTTGTAGGTAGAGAAAGGGTGGTAGTGATAGAAAGTATAAAAAAATAATAAAACAAAATAAAATGAAAAATAAAAAAGCAGCAACAGAAAGTTAAAATACAGTACAAATATTTGTACATGTGAATATGAAAAAGAGTGATTACATACATCCATTGGTGGAGGAGTCATCAGAGTCATGGATGGAGATTTAAAAACCTAAACGATCCACGAATCAGAGCGAGGGGGAGGGGAACTCTGCAACGCAAAAACGATCGAGAGAGAATTGGGTATAGAGAAGAAAATTGGGACTAGGATAAAAACGAAAAAGGATAATTTCGGGATATTAGGAAATGTTAGAGCTAACACGCTGTTTGTGAGTTTCCCGGACTATCATTCCTAAAGCATTTTTAACTCGAGAAAATTTTTAGAAAATAACTTTCCTTATTATTGTTGCGAGTTTAATGAAAAAAAATATAACAATTTTTCTATGTTTGTGAGTTGCTAAGAAAAATAAAGGAAATTTAATTTGTAATGTATTATTATATCATATTAAATATAACATGTTTTGGGAGTAAATACAAGTCTTTCTTATTGATGAACTTAATTTTGTCCAATTGCGTTGTTGATTTACAATAATATGTACCATTGTTGAAGTTGCACCAGGGCAGTCAAGCTAGCAAGCACAAAAAAATAACAATTGATTTCATATAATTGACAACAGATTAAAAGATGATGAATCCTCTGTTGGTGCCAAGGGAAATAATTAATCAAGAAATGACAAACTTGCATCTAGAAATTATGTGATAATGACTCCAACAACTTCTTCACAATACAATTGTTGGAATATGAAGCAATATTAAAAAGACAAACACAACAGTAAAATTAGAACAATTTATCTAAAAAAACTGAGGCGTAACAAAGTTACTATCCTAAAAAGTGATTCCACCCCACAGGTTATAATCTCAGGTACAGCTGGCGGTCTCCATAATTAAAGGATGAAACCTCCAATTGCGTATACTCACAGAAGGAGATTTTGGACTTGTCTCTGTGGATTGTCAGACTCAAAGAACAACAACGGTATATAGCTGTGGAAGATGATATATTAAGAGTAAATTAACTGTTGAAAGTAGACTGATTTTTATAGGGGTAAATATGAACATTCGTGGGTGTTCATTGGAGGAAAAATCGAGGGTTAGTGGAACGTTGGAGAACAGAACGTGGTGAACGTTACTGGAGATACACGTTGTGACACCCCCAAATCCGGGTTTTCTAACATCGAATTCGGTGCTCACGGTCCTTAACAACATACATACTTTCTACTAATACTAAAAAATAAACATACATGGGACATCATAATAATAAAGTCTTACACATGGTCCCAATGTTCACTAACCTTAACTTAAACATACTCTTAATAATATAAAGAATTCACATAACCAAATAACATTTAAAATAAACTACTACAGAAGTTTCTTCAAGCATCTACTATTGAACCTTCCCTTTTTCTTTGTCCCTTTTGGACGATTCTGCCTTAACTGAAATAAATATCATGATATAGCAAGGGTAAGCAACTAATTTGCTTAGCAAGTTTATATACAAGGGAGATATATCATGATTGAAAAGAAGTTTCACTTCCAGTGTTCAACAACAGTATAAATTTGTGAAGGAATATGAATTAATAATCAACAATTGAATATTAGTCCACGATGCTCGAACAATGTCTCTCTCTAGATATTTCTCTTTGCCTTCTCTCTACCTTTTCAAAACTTCCCCCGCCCCTTTGCTTCACCTAAATTTTCTGGCATACACCTAACTTTTCCGGTCATCTCCCCTCTTCTTCTCCCTTCTCTGCTCTTTCTGGCCTGCTCGCCTCCTTCTTTCTCTCCCCCCCTCCCCCTTCCCCTTCCCCCCTCCCCCTTCCCCTTCCCCTTCCCCCTTCTGTTGGTATCTCAGAAAGTAGCAGGCCGTTTAAATTTTACACCAGCTCTTAGAGCTTCTTTGTTTGGCACTCTGTTCATATCTGTCCTTTTCTCCTCTCTTCCTCCCCTCTTCTCTATCTTCGATCTGGTCTGCCTCTATGGTGAGCTATAATCATCTTTCAGCTGGTAATTCTGTTAGTAGTGAGTCTAAGGATACTTTTGATGATTATGGGGTCTCCAAACCGGATTCGCCTAGCCATTCTTCGCTTCTTCCTTCTCTTGGCATTGAGATAATGGGAGAATCTGATGCCCTCCTTATTCCTCTGGGCAACCAAGTTAGCTCAGAAAACTCAGTTACTCTTGAGCTCGGCATGAAGATTCATTTGGGCTCTGTTTTGGGTGAAAATGCTCGTGAGATTTTTTCTGCAGCTCAACATTTCTCTCATCAAGATCGTGAAGTTGCTATATTTGAAAGAAGGAAAAACCTTCACCTTATGTCATTCTTAATTGCCCATGGTATTTCATCTAATGACGTACAAACCTTCCTTTTTGAAGGGAAAACTGTTAGTTTTGATAAAGCTCACAAGGTGTCTGGGATTAATCCTCCGGCCTCTTTCTTGGGGGGTGCAATTTCTCCGGTAATTTGCGTGGGGGAAGATTCGTTTCCGGTAAATAATTCTCTCCTTTCTAAGAAGTCTAACCTGGACAAGACTTTTCCTGCTCTTAGGTCAAAGGGTCCCTCACATTTCAAAATTCCAGCTACTCCTTCTGCCACCCTTCTTGAGGAAGGTGAAATACCTGCTGCATTGGTTAAGGAGCCAGCCAAATCTTGGAGTGATATAGTGGGGAAATCTTCTAGGAAATCCACTCGTCTTCTCTTTTACCACCCTCCTTCCTCTGCTGATGAGACTCTCACTGTCATCCCACCTGATGATATGATTTCTAGAGGTAACAAGCTTTGGGCATCTAGTCTAGTAGGGCACTTTCTCCAATCCTCATTGCCATACAAAGTAGTTGAACCTATTGCTAGACGCTTATGGGGACATCTTGGGCTTTCTGAGGTCTTCTTATACGACAAAGGGTATTAAATTTTCAAATTTGACTATATCTCTGATTGTGACAACATCCTTGCCTCTGGTCCCTGGCATTTTGCGTCTAAAGGCATTGTCTTGCATAAATGGAAAGAAGGTGTGGCATTCTCAAAGGCCGAATGTGATGTGTTCCCTATATGGGTGAAGCTATCCAATATACCACTCTCCTACTGGTCTGATGAAGGCATAAGTTATATTGTCAGTGTTGTTGGGAAACCTCTGTTTACGAATGAAATGACTGCAAAAAATGATTTCCTTAATTTTGTAAGGGTCTGCATAGAAGTTAAAGCCTCTTTCACCTTTCCTTCTTCAATCCGTGTAGCTGTTAAAAATGAAGACTCTTCGGCTAACATCTTTGTCCCAGTCGAGGTGGAATATCAGAGTAGATCTCCTTCTTGCCCATCTTGCATTGTGTTCGGACACTCTCATCTTAAGTGCCCTAAAGCAAACTATATCTGGGTGCCGAAAGTCACCAATAATTCTACCACTGCCCTGATTAATTCTACCACTCCTCTTCTTAATGTCAACACTCCGGGCATTCTGGCCTCGCCCCTCCCTCCACCTAAAAATGATTGGGTTAATGTCTCACGAGGTGTCAAACAAGGATCGGGACATATATCCCCTGGACCAGCTCTACATATCTCCAACACATTTGCTCTAATAAATGATGCTGGTATCTCGGATGATGAATCTCCTATTGGTCCGAACCTTCTTATGTCCAGACTCAAGGTTATTGATAAAAAGGAAGGAAAAGAAATTAAGAACAAACAAGGTTCTAGCTTTGTCAACTTGCAGGCTACTAAGAAAAGGAAAGGCTGGTCTTTCCCCTAAATCTTAGTTTCCTTAATGTTAGCATCCTATAATATTAGAGGTCTCAATAAAAAGCCTAAGAAGGCTTATATTAAGCAGATAATAGCTGATAATAAAATTTCTATGTTGGGTCTCCTTGAAACACAGATCAAACAAAGTAAAGCTCAAAGAATATCTAGGAATCTTTGTAATTATTGGAATTGGGCCTTCAACTATGATACTCATCCCAATGGTAGAATCTGGGTTGGATGGAATCCAAGTTTATGGCTTGTTGATATCCTTTTTGTGTCCTCTCAAGTAATACATTGTAAAGTTCAATCTGTTGATCTTATTAGCACCTCCTTCCTGATCTCTTTCATCTATGGGTTGAATTCTTATTTGGAAAGGAGAGATTTATGGAATGATTTACTCTCTTTTGCTCCCAATGCTAGCTGGTGTATGATGGGTGATTTTAATGTCATTAAGGATCTAACAGAAACTAATCAAGATAATGATACTTGGGATATTGGGATGGAAGAATTCAAATCCTGTATTACTTCTGTTGGGGTTGATGATATTAGGGGTGTTGGCCCCTTATTCACTTGGTGGAACATGTAAACTGCTCGGTCGGTTCACAAAAAATTGGATCGTGCAATGGGGAATTCCGATTGGTTTTCTATCTTCTACATGTCACATGTTACCTACGCTCCTTGTGGTCTTTCTAACCATTCTTTGACTCTGCTTCAAACTGGTATTCATCTTAATCAATCTAGACGTCAGTTTCAATTCTTCAACCATATGCTTCTGATAGAAGGTTTCACGGACTCGGTTAGCAACGTTTGGGCCTCATCAATCTCTGGCAATCCGTTAATGAATTGATGATATGTATGTAATTTGTGAAGAAAAATATTTTTTCAGAGATTTTTTGTGAATATATATTGTTTGGTTTAAAGTGGATATTAAGGGTTAATTTATTGTTTAGTTGATAAATTGATTATTGAATGTGGTAAAGTATGTATAAACATTGATAAAGTGCTTTGAATTAACTATTTTGGTTGGAAAACAAAATCACAGTGTTTATTTTCATTTAAAACATCAAAAAGTGAGTTTTTATCAAAAACAGTGAAATTGGATGTTTTAAATTTGTTGTTTATGTTGTTGTATAGGTAGAAACATGTTAGGAGTTCTTGAATTATGTTTACATGAAGCCTTTGTATGAATTACATGTGAATTAGACTGTTAGAAAGGAGCTTGTAGGCCAAAATTGGCTTTTGTTCATACGGTTACCGAAGCTGTCAGTCGAAGACTGCAGTTTCGCGCTGCAGCGCGGCTTGGTAGTATTAATCTCGCGCCGCCGTACGACCTGGTAGTACTATTGTCGCGCCGCAGCGCCATCTCCGCGCCGCAACGCCGCACCATAATATAAACTGTGGCGCCGCAGCGCAAGTTAGCAGAATGGTCTGACAGTGTACTTTTTGTACTCAAAATTTGAAGAAATTGTTATGGGATAATAGTTGGACTGTAAAATGTTAATTTCAATATTTCTATACTATGAATAAGCATGTTATCAACGATTAACTTGTGTTATAACTTGATTATGTGATTAAATAATCAAACCTACATGATGAATGTAGTTAGTTAAGTTTGTAAAGTGTTACTGACTAATTATGTCATGATGACATATGTTTATATGATATTGTGATTTAAATTGTTCGGTTTAGCCCACGAGCAAGGCAAGTTCTCTAATCTATTTTCTTATTGAAGCAATTATTGTTTCCAATTCGATTACCTTATAAATGATGCAAGTTTTCTAATCCATTATCTTGTTGAATCAATTATTGTTTCCAATATAATAATGCAAGGTTTCTAAACTTTGATTTTTGATATTGAATAAGTTATTCTTGTATTTAACTTATTGTTTAGCATGCCCAGATATATTTGAATAGTTTTATCGTTTATATTACCATGCATGCTTAGTATTTAATTCTAAATAACCTTGACTTAATGTTGTTCAAGCAAAGTGTGATATAGTTATTTAAGTTGTATGCTATTAGATTATTCCTAAAGCATGATTTTAATTTACCATGTTTATTCAATTACGATTATTCTATAGTATGACGTTATTGGTTTTATTCAACTACTCCTTAGTTGATGTTCGTTGAATTCCAAATTACCCTGAAATTTTTCCAAACCAAACTCACTTTGGTTCGGACTTGTACTCTAAATACTGAGATGAACAACCCTATTATTAGGGGTAGCTTACGCTTAGCGTTGAAATATATGTGCACAATACATTGTACGAAGGGCTGATCCCCCTAAGTACGAGGAGTCCCTATAGTCTTATGACTGTTAAAGTTAAAGTTGAAAAATTACTTATAATTATGGACATAGTTCGTTGTCTTAGGACCCTGAGTTATATACTTCAGAATGTTGATAAATCATATTGTTTAATTCTATCGAGTCTCTCACTTGACAATTGTTGTAAAGATTTTTCATTAATTGTTGTTCCAAGTGAGCTTTGTTTGCTCACTCTTGCTTATATAATTATTACAGTGAAAGATGAGAAGGTTGATGTACCTAGCACCAGTAAGGGAAAAGGAAAGATGAACGAGTATTGAAGACTTGTAATATGATGATATTATATTATCAGTTTTTAATTGAATGGTTGTAATGAAGTTTATTTATTTTCCGCATTTGAATGATTGTATTTAAAGGTTAGACAACCTGGGAGATTTTTATTATGTAACCCTTTAATGGGAAAGGTTTTATTTATCCAGTTTTATTGTGATGGGTAGTTAGATATGATTGTTTGATTTAGTGAGCACCAAATCCCGTGGAAATGAAGTACCTGGATTTGGGGGTGTCACGGATTAAAGATGAATTTGATAGTTCCATTGTTTTGGAATTATTAGTGCTAGTGGAAATCGACTTTTATTTTGATAATAATTGATGTCTGGAGGATATATTGTTAAATTGGGTATTCGGGGCACTTTTTGTGTCGGAGTACTATTCACGAGTTACTATTCGCGGGTTACTATTTACCTGATTACTATTCACTCTAGTATTATTCACTCGGGTATTTGGGATAGTTTTCGTGTCAGAATACTATTTACGAGTTACTATTCACCCAGTTACTATTCACTCTAGTATTGTTCACTCGGATATTTGGGATACTTTTTGTGTTGGGGTACTATGCACGGGGTACTATTCCCGAAGTACTATTCACGGGGTACTATTCATCCGAAAAATATATTTCTTTTTGGTCCAAATCATTTTTGGGTACAATATTATTCCATGAGGAGATGTGCTAATTTTTCAGACCATTGGTTGAAATTATAATAATAAATCAATATGGATCGTTGGTTTAAAGTTTTAATAGTAAATCAATATGGATCGCTGGTTTAAAGTTTAATAGTGAATCAATATGGATCGTTGCTTTAAGTTTTAATAGTAAATCATTATGGACCGTCCGTTTAAAAGTAAATGAATCTGGACCGTTTATGAATTAGTTACTATTCAGTCCATTCTCCTATAAATAGAAGCTCATTCCTTCATTATTTATTACGAATTCACTGAAACTCTAGAGAGAGAAATTATAGAGAGAAAGAAGAAAAGAAGTCTGCTACCTCACTTTTCCAATATCCAGTTTCTTCTAAGGTAAAGGATATTATTTGTTGTACTCGTAAGGGGTATTATTTTTTTCGTATTCATGAAGAGAATTATTTTCTTTCAATACTCGTAAGGGACATTATTATTATAGTAAGGAGTATTATTTCTTTCGTATTCATGAAGAGTGCTATTGTTATTTCATTCCTTATTATTCTGTTGGAATAATCTGTATACGCGGACTACCGTATACATGGTTTGCACCATACCAAGTCAGCACAGATGAACGCAAGGCGAAGAGGTTTGAACAGGGACTGAAACCTTGGTTGTTTAGTAGGGTTTCCTTGTTCCAGTTGAAGACGTTTGTAGCTGTGATGGAAAAGGCAATTCTCGCTGAAGGTGGAGGAGAGGCTGTAACTAAGTTCAATCAGGAATAGAAAAAGAAGAAGAATGAAGTGGAGATTAAGAATGGAGGAGGTGGTAGTGGAAATGGTAACAATAATCTGAAAAAGAAAGTGGAATGGAAATATGGGCGCCGGGAATCAGCAGGGAAACCAGCAGGGTAAGAAGTTTGAAGCATGTGCTACATGCGGAAAGTTTCACAAGGGTGTATGCTTAATGGGGAAACGAGTATGCTTTAACTGTGGTCAGGAGGGCCACATCGCCACAAATTGCAATCAACCCAAGAAGAATGTTTGCTACAATTGCGGGTCCAAGGATCACTTTGCTCGTGAGTGCCCCAAGAAGAAAGCTGGTGAAACAACGGGAAGCAAGGGAGGAAGTAGTGGAGGTACTTGGGCCATTACCGGGCCAATGGCATCAAACAAACCCACAGCCAGAACCTTTAATATGACTGTGCAAGATGCTGTGCAATCAAAGGATGTGGTGTCAGGTATTATCCCAATCAATGATATTGATGCTTATGTATTATTTGATTTGGGTGCTACTTGCTCATTTATATCTGATAAATTTGCTATGAGATTAGGATTGCCTAGTGAAGAATTGAATTTCCCTTTAAACATAAAAATTGCGAATAAGGAAGTAATTCCTGTTAGGTTCGTATACAAGAACTATAGGGTGAACATTAAGGGAAATATTTTGATGGTAGATTTAATTCCGATTAGGCTTGGAGAGTTTGATGTTATTTTGGGAATGGATTGGCTATTCAATTGTGGAGCGATAATTGACTGCGAAAAGAAGTGTGTAAACCTTATGACTCCGTCAAAGGTAGTTTTCAATGGTAGAAAATTGCCTAGACAAATGAATTGTCTGATGATTATACAGGCCAAGAAGTTATTGAGTCAAGGCTGTGTGGGTTATTTAGCTTACATAGTCGATACTCAGAAGAAGGGTGTGAATCTGGAAGAAATACCGGTGGTTAGGGAATTTGTGGACGTGTTTTCGGAGGATTTGCCAGGACTTCCGCCTGATAGAGAAATCGAGTTTGTGATCGACTTAGTGCCAGGAACCGCTCCGATATCGAAAGCCCCGTACAGAATGGCTCCGGTAGAGATGAAGGAACTGATGGTACAACTGCAGGAACTGTTGGATAAGAAATACATTCAGCCGAGTGTGTCACCGTGGGGAGCACCTGTGTTGTTCGTAAAGATGAAGGATGGGTCAATGCGTCTTTGTATTGATTATAGGGAATTAAACAAAGTCACTATTAAGAATAGATATCCATTGCCGAGAATAGATGACTTGTTTGATTAATTAAAGGGTGCTAGATATTTCTCAAAAATAGATTTGAGGAGTGGGTATCACCAATTGAAAGTAAGGAAGGAGGATGTACCGAAGAAGGCATTCCGAACTCGGTATGGACATTACAAATTTTTGGTGACGTCTTTTGGTTTGACAAACGCCCCTACAACGTTCATGGATTTGATGGACAGGGTGTTTAAACCATTTTTAGACAAGTTTGTGGTGGTGTTTATTGACGATATTATGGTGTATTCTAGAACTCAAGAAGAACACGTGGAACACTTACGTCTAATGCTGGAGACGCTAAGAAAGGAAAAGTTGTACGTAAAATTCTCTAAATGTGAATTCTGGTTAGAACGTGTACAATTTCTTGGGCACGTAATTGACAAGGATGGAATTTCAGTGGATCCATCAAAGGTCGAAGCTGTGATAAATTCTAAGCAACCAAGAACTCCATCAGAAATAAGAAGTTTCTTGGGATTCGCAGGGTATTACAGACGGTTTATCCAGGATTTCTCCAAGATTGCCACTCCGTTGACAAATTTGAAGAGGAAATCTGTAAAATTTATTTGGACGGAGAAATGTGAAGGAAGTTTTCAGGAATTGAAAAAGAAACTAAGTATGGCACCTGTGTTGTCATTACCAAATAATAAAGGAAATTTTGTGGTGTACAGTGATGCTTCACACAAAGGATTAGGATGTGTCCTTATGCAGAACGGAAAAGTCATTGCGTATGCATCAAGGCAATTGAAGGACTACGAAAAGGGTATCTGACTCATGATTTAGAGTTGGCGGCGGTTGTGTTTGCTTTAAAGATATGGAGACACTATCTCTATGGAGAGAAATGTGAGATTTACACAGACCATAAGAGTCTGAAGTATATTTTCACTCAGAAAGAGCTGAACATGCGTCAAAGGAGATGGATGGAAATGATAAAGGATTATGATTGTGAGATCTTTTATCATCCAGGCAAAGCAAATGTGGTTGCAAGATGCCTTGAGTAGGAAAAGAAGAGAAAAGTTGATGATGTTAACTAACAAGGAGGAGCTTATTACATCAATGTCAAGATTAGAGTTGGAAATCAAATTTCCAAAAGAATCTGGTGAGAAATTATACCAGATGGAAGCCAATCCAACTTTGGTGGACAAAGTGAAAAACGCTCAACTGCAGGATGAGGAATGCAGAAAAATAAGAGAAAGAGTGGTCGAGGGAAAAGAAGTGAAATACAAGGTTGATACCGATGGAATGCTGAGATTAGAGGAACGAATCTGGGTTCTAGCAGTACCAGATATTAAAGAAGACATCTTGACAGAAGCTCATAGCTCGAGATATTTGATTCATCCAGGAAGTACGAAGATGTATCAAGATTTGCGATGACATTTTTGGTGGCCAAATATGAAAAGAGATGTTGCAGAATGCGTTGCAAAGTGCTTAACATGTCAGAGAGTCAAGGCTGAGCATCAAAGGCCAAGCGGATTACTTCAACCATTAGAAATACCGGAATGGAAATGGGAACATATCACAATGGATTTTGTGGTAGGTCTCCCACCGACTCAGAAAGGATACGATGCGATTTGGGTGATAGTGGACAGATTGACAAAATCTGCACTCTTTTTGCCAATAAAGGTTAGATTCAATCTTGATCAACTGGCAAAGTTATATGTTAAAGAGATCGTGTTAAGACATGGAGTTTCAGTGTCAATTGTGTCAGATAGAGATCCGAGGTTCACATCAAACTTCTGGAAGAGACTACAAGAATGTATAGGAACACAGTTGCGAATGAGTACGGCATATCATCCGCAAACAGATGGCCAAAGCGAACGAACAATTTAGACATTGGAAGATATGCTGAGAGCATGCGTCATGGATTTCAAAGGAAGCTGGGATGAACAATTACCGTTGGTAGAATTTGCCTACAATAACAGTTACCATGCAAGTATCGACATGCCGCCTTACGAAGCATTATACGGCAGAAAGTCCAGAACTCCACTGTGCTGGGATGAAGTCGGTGAACGTCAATTGTTAGAACTAGAACTGGTACAACAAACTGCTAAGGTTGTCAAACTCATCAGAACAAGATTGATAGCTGCTCAAGACAAACAAAAGAAATATACTGATCAACACAGACAAGATCGTGCATTTGACGTAAGAAATTACGTTTTCCTAAAAGTTTCACCTTGGAAGGGAAAAATTCGATTTGGTAAGAAGGGGAAACTAAGCCCGAGGTTTTTTGGACCCTTCGAAGTGCTGCGAAAAGTTGGAGAGGCGGCTTACAAGGTAGCTCTACCTCCAAAATTGTAAAACATTTATAATGTTTTTCACGTTTCGGTGTTACGACCATATAAGTCTGATTACAAGCACGTGATCGAGTACGAACCATTGCGGTTTGAGAAAGACTTGTCCTATGAAGAGGTTCCTATCCAGATAGTCGACAGGAAAGAACAAGTGCTCAGAAATCAAGTGATACCTTCTGTGAAGGTAATATGGAGGAACCACAATGTCGAAGAGGCTACGTGGGAGCTCGAATCTAAAATGATGAAGAATTGCCTGAGTTATTTGTTTAATCTATGTCTTCGATTCTGGGAACAGAATCTTTGTAAGTAGGGGAGAATGTATACATGGTGAAATTCTTCTGTTATTCCATTCTTTATTATTATGTTGGAATAACCTGTCTATGCGAAGTACTGCATACTTGGTGAAATTCTGTTATTCCATTCTTTATGATTATGTTGGAATAACCCGTCTATGCGAAGTACCACATACATGGTGAAATTCTTCTATTATTTCATTCTTTATTATTCTGTCAGAATATACTGTCTGTGCGTTTATGCATGACCTGGTTCTATTATTTATTATTTTGTTGGAATAACCTGTTTGTGCGGTCTATCACATTCATAGTGAATTCTGTCGTTATTCCATTATTTATTATTATGTTGGAATATCCTGCCGGTGCAGATTACGTCCGACCTGGTTCCGTTCATTATTATTCTATTAGAATATCATGTCGGTACGGATTAAGCCTGACCTGGTTCCGTTCTTTATTATTTTGTTGAGAATAACCTGTCTGTGCGGTCTATCGTATGCATGGTGAATTCTTCTATTACTCTATTCTTTATTATTCTATTGGAATAACCTATATATGTGGATTACCACATGCATGGTGAATGATCCTTTATATTCATTTCTTATTAAATTGCGAAAATGATCTATTTACGTGGATTATGATGAAAGTCATAATATAAGCATTGGACTGTTGATTATGATAAAAGTCATAATAAAAGCATTGGTCTGATGAAAATCATGGGTATATGTAGTATTAGTAAGTTTTATGATGAGTTATGTTGGTTATTATGTGAAAACATGAAAGTTTCTTAGAAATCACAAAGGGTTGAAAATCAGATTTTGGTGAAAATAGAACATGAAATTCAATTGACCATATCTCCTATTATAATTCGAATTTTTAAGCGTGGTCAAATTCTAGAGTTAGATCTATGAGTTTTCTAACCTATTCAAGTGGAATCACTGGAAAAGGTGTTGTAGATTTTCGTGTGGACTGATTTTAGAGGAGTCTAAAACTGCAAAGTACTAAAAAACTACTGCTCGTAAGGACTGTTTCGGCCACTTAATTTATGAGAAAAATTTCGGCCTTTTGGGACATGGAAATATATGGTATAAAGTACATCCTGTCCAAAAATGAGCTCATTCCGACTTAAAATGAGCAAGTTATGACTATTTCAATATTTAGGTTTTTCCGACGAAAAACGCTATAACCGGAGTTCTATAACTCCGATGACCACGAAATTTAAACTGAAAACTCACGTTAACTTGTCTAAGATTCTGTCAAGATTTGGAAATTTTTGGAGTTAAACTTGAGATAACTAATTTCTTAAGGAATTAATTAGAAATTGATTTTTGAAAAATACTTAAGGGAGTTGAAAAATTAAAAAAAAATACTTGTTGTGTATGAAATATATGTATATATATTTGGGCAAAGGATAGAAAAATAACAAGTTGATTTGGTAATTTTTCATGAAAATGGTTTAGTTACGAACATATAAGTTAAATATGTTATGTGAAGTAACGAAATTAGTAAATAGGGTTTTATGGCTTGGGAATCCTATATAGGGTATATGCAGATTTTTGATAAGAGATTTGATCATTGGTTATGAAATCTTATGAGTATGACATTTTTGAATGATTAAATGTATTATTTGGTAAAGTATAAACAATTGAAATAAATTATTTATAAGTTTAAGAAGTGATTAAAATATTTTTATATATTAATAATATTAGATTATGAGTTTATTAAGTGATTGATAATATTTGGATAAATTTAAAGTCTTTAATATTTATCCTTGTTTTCGTTTGATTAATGCTTATATCATTGTCATCATTCTCATGTTTATATTGTGATAAAAGTCATCTTTGGCTTACATGCATAGATGAACTTGGTGTGATTATGACCAGGGATTATTCGGTATAGTCATGACAGTAATGTGACGGATGATGTGGTAAAAATTCTTAGTGGCCTGTAGTGCATTGATGAATAGTTTTTGGTATGATTATGACCAGGGATTATTCAGTATAGTTATGACCATTGATGATTTAATGAATATCCTTGGCTCATAGTGCAGGGATGATTCGATGATGTGGTTTATTTATTAAGCTGCGTCTCAGCGATTAAGTTGATGAAAAACTTTTTAAATCATAGAAGATAGTAGATTTTATTCTTTACTTGACTCTTTTAATGGATTGCTTGTTCCGCTGCAATTAAACTTGATGTCTATTGTATTTTATCAGTTTAACATTGTTGAAGGCTAATGATAATTTATTCTGCATTATCTTAGTCATAATATTTATTATTGGGCTAGTTGAGCTCACCCTTTCTTTCATTGTTCTCTTCAGGAAATGAGAATATAGCTGGGACGAGTCAGGGAACGGAGTGACAGTCCAGATGATAACATTAGTATTCATCAGTATTCTATTAAATAGTGTGACAACAAATGCAATGAGGACTTCATTGAGTTTGTATACTGTCTAGATGACAATATATGTATTAAAACTCTTAGATTATGTTTTGTCATATTTTACACGACTGTTGTATAATTAAGTTGTATTTGAATTTTATACCATGTATCTGGCGACTCAAGATGGGTGATGTATACCTATTTTGGAGGCGTCACAAAAAGACACAAAGAATTTTAAGTGGTTCAGAGACTCAAGCTCCTAATCCACTCTTCTGCTTTCAACTAGCAGGATTTCCACTAAGGAAGGGCAGCACCTTGAATCACTAAGATTTCTTCAAGGCCAGCAACCTTGGGACTTCAGTTCACTAAGAACTCTTCAAACCCAACAGGCTTGTAACTCCTCTAGTTCCCTAGGAACTCTTCAAGCCCCAGCAGGCTTGGAACTTCATTTAGTCCCTTCGGACAAGGACCCCTCAGGTCCTGGCTTCTAGTTGTTGTTGTTGGTGGTGATGTTGGTGCTGAGCTGCTAAGATGTCTTTAAGCTTGAACATCTTATGTACTTAGCAGCTTGGCGCGGTCCTCTTTACATCTTGCTTAGAGTCTGGACCACATCTTCTCTGGTGCAGCTGATCTCCTCTCTTTGCTGCTCATCTTCATTTGATGTCTGCTTGTGCACCATCACCATCTGGATTTGATAAGTCTTTCTTGATCTTCTTTGTACTCTGCCACTTTTCTGAATGCTATCTTATTGTCCTTCTCGGCTCTAAGCTTAGTTGTCATCTTCAGTGGCATTCTCATCTTTGTTGAGTGAAGCAATAGTCTGTTTAAGTCCTTCTTCAAAGCTGCTTCACTTTCACCTTTGTAGTCTCATTGTCACTGAGACTTGTTCTATTTTGCTCTAGTGAAACTCGTAGAGTCAACAATATAGCATTCCAATAAGTCAACGATTCTGTAACTTAGCAATCATCAGCAAGCATTGATTTTTGAAGTTCTGTTGATTTATACTCATTCCCAATCTTCCCGTTGGAAAGTAGCCGTTAAAAGCTTTTTGAAAATTTTATGAAATAAAAGTATTCAATTTTTCTTATAATTACGATTCAGTAAATGGTTAAATTGATAAAAAGCAAAGTTAAGGGTGATATATGAAATTTTTTTAAAATAAGCAAGTGGTTATAAAATACTCATTGTTGTCGGGGAATATTCGTTTGGTCGTGGAATATTCTTTCTGTCGGGAAATATTCGTACGACGGCGCAGTCATTTGTGGACCCCATAACAGAATAAATGTCGGATGAAGAAAATGACAAAAGAGAGTTTTTATAAATAACGGCGTAGTTGTTACGTTTAACATTGTTGGAATACCCGGTGGTTAAAACACAGTAATACACGTTGTTGAACAGTAGCACACGGTATTGCACCAATTATTGATTCTTACATAAGAATGCACTACTCAATAATTGTTACAGTAATTACTGTTCAAAATTTTATTTTTGATTCAATAATTGTTGCGTTGATATTTTATATTATTGTTGTTTTAATAATTATCACTGCACAGTATTTTTTATTATCAAATCAATAATTCATATTATTTGAATAATAATATTAGATAGCATTATTGGCAATGTCTAGAAAGTTCTGTCTAAGGAGAGGTTTGGTCACCTAATTGTGCGCCAGTAAGGAGAAATTCTTATTGGAAAGCCCCCTCTTTCCTGGGAACAGCCTGGTTGTCAATATTGTGATTCTGTAATATTATTTGTGAATAATTAATTATTAGTTTATATGATAAGGAAAATATTCATTTTATGTGGATATAGATGGAGGAAAATTTTTAAAGTGACAATTGTTGAAAATTGATATTTTATCTTTTCTGATAAAATAATATTTTATTATATTATTATAATATAATAATGATGATATTTTTACAATGAATGTGTAATATATGAGTATATGAGGAGGAAGAGTATTTTTGTTGCAAAAGTTATTTAAAACATGTTAAACATGTCGGTAGACCCCATTTCTTGAGTGAAATTTGATTATAACTTGTAAAATCGTCCGTATATGGATTTCGGTCAATTTCTGTTTGGAATTTGGAAAAAATTTCTTCTTTAAAGTTGTAGAGAATTGAATTTCCTATACAAAAACGCGAGATTCAAATTTTCTTATAAAAGGGCTATTTATTATGAATTATTGAAGTTCTGAAGTTCCGAAATAATTGATTTTTGAAAATTTTCATTATTTCTAATAACAAAAATGTTCTTTTTGTTTTTGTTATTATTTGTTGGCTGAATTCAGATCTGAGAAAGTGGGCATAAGAATTTTTGATATATATATATATATATATATATATATATATATATATATATTATTAAATTTTCTGTTTTGGTGTTCTAAGCATTTTCCTATAAATAGGGTGCTTAGATTAGAATTGAAAATCACACCAGAAACTGAAGTTTTCTCTCTATTTCTCTCTCTATATAATCGAGTGTATTCTTGTGAGTATTTTGATATCTTGAGTGTTGTTATACGGTGCAAGTTCGTTCAGCGTTATTCCAGTCAGAAGTACTGCTCTTTTGAGGTAAGGGATAGTAATGGATTTTAAGGGATTGAAAGGGATGTTATTTTCTTCGTAAGTGATATTATTTCTTCAATATCATTATGTTGAAATATTGGTTTGAACTTTTTATCAAATTTAGAACTTTTTCTTGTCAGGGTTACTATTCATGAGTTACTATTCACGATTTACTATTCATGAGTTACTATTCACGAGTTACTATTCATAATTTACTATTCACGAGTTACTATTCATGAGTTACAATTCACGAGTTACTATTCACGGATACTATTCACTATAAAATTGGTTTCTTTTTCTAACCAAATTATAGTTGATTTATGAATATTACTCTAGAGATTAAAACTATGTATTGATTTTATTATCATATATAACATTTTTATAACCCTGATGTTGAAATTCTCTTTCACTGGAGTGTAAAGATGGGTAGATTATTGGTATGATCATGACTTGGGTTCTCTTTGGCCAGTAGTGAAAAGTTGAATTGTGACTGGTATGATCATGACCATTGAATTTATAAATGAATATCTTTAGCTTAAGTGCAAAGGTGAATTGATCAACATGGTTATAATTATTGTTTATATAAATTTTGAAATGATTTTATATTTCTTTGAGATTAAAATATCTTGTGCCCATATTACAAAGATGACTTATTGATGAATATCTTTGGCCCGTAGTGCAAAGATGAATTATTGATGAATATCTTTGGCATGTAGTGCAAAGATGGTATGTTGATGAATATCTTTGGCCCGTAGTGCAAAGATGAATTTATTAGTATGATTATGAACATGAACTGTGATTTGGTATAACCATGATCTTTGATGTTTCAGGTGATGAAAATTATCTTTGTCCTGGATGAAAAAGGAATTTAGAACAACAATTACGATTATGAGTTATACATGAGATTGTGGACAGGAATTGTTGATTGTTGTTACAGGTATAAAACATTGTTGGTGGACTTTTAACATGGAGAAGATAATAGACTTTATAGTCTATTTGACTCTTCTAATAGATTGCTCGTTCCACTGCAACTATGGTTGAAAAGTTTTATCATCTACCATATGTTCTAAATCTCTGATTTATTACTGATGAAGACTATTGATAATTTATTTATCTTTAGTCGTAATATTCTTTACTGAGCTAGTTGTGCTCACCCTTTTGATTCACAATTCTTTTCAGGTAATACGAGTGTAGTTGGGTCGAGCGGGGGTAACAGGGGAATAGAACGATGGTCATCATTTAGTAGTTATATTTGTTGAATCAAATAGGGTGAAGCAAACCCAACGTTGGAAGGGTGTTTTGCCACTATTATACAAGATGTATAATGACATACAACCTCGTATCATCATAAGACAGGGATGTGCTCATCCACTTGTTGAGTATATATACGAGCACTACCTATATAATCTTGGAGTTTGGTTGAAGTATAATTATCAATTAGAGACGGTGGAGATAATGATATGTTAAGAGAAGACACACCATTGGGAAGAATATGATTGTAATCTTCTCATTTTTCTTTGGGGTCTATTGGGTCAACCAAGGATAATTTTGTGGGCATATGATATCTATATTAACCTAGATGCATGGCCTCCCATGTACGAAGGTTTCCTTAAGCACTTCCCAAAGATTTTAATTTCTAAAACAGTTTTTGACTATACCTTTATGTAAGGTGTCATTGTGACGTGTTATCCAAAGTTGGGATGAGAGTCACAGTTGGTATATATTTGTATCCAAACTCACAGCATATGTGTTGTTGTATTTTGCACGACAATTGTTTTAATAAAGTTGTAGTTATTTTCTGTACCATGTATTTGGCGACTCAGAATGGGTTAGATGGAATGGACCTGTTTTGGGGGTTGTCATAGTTGGTATCAAAGCTTAGGGATATCATCTCTGGCAGAGATCGGGATTAGAACTAGAATGGGAGAGATGAGTAAATTCTTAGCTAGTGTGTCCTACCTAAGCTTATTTGTTGGTTAGTCATAATATCGGGATATTATGTGATATGTTAATTTGTTAAATTAACCTTTGTTTTTGAAGCTGTATTCTAGAATGATATCTGAAATACAAGAGATGAGCAATTGAGAAATCATGATGACAGGAAAGATAGAATCTGAAATGAAAGCAAGGTATTCTCAACTCTTTGAAATACCATGTACGTAAATTTCGGGGACGAAATTTCATAAGGAGGGGAGATTATAAGACCCCGAATTTTATGAAATAAAAATATTCAATTTTTCTTATAATTACGATTCAGTAAATGGTTAAATTGATAAAAAGCAAAGTTAAGGGTGATATATGAAAATTTTTTAAAATAAGCAAGTGGTTATAAAATACTCATTGTTGTCGGGGAATATTCGTTTGGTCGTGGAATATTCTTTCTATCCGGGAATATTCGTACGACGGCACAGTCATTTGTGGGCCCCATAACATAATAACTGTCGGATGAAGAAAACGACAAAAGGGAGTTTTTATAAATAACGACGTAGTTGTTACTGTTAACACCGTTGGAATACTCGGTGGTTAAAAAACAGTAATACACGTTGTTAAATAGTAGCACACGGTATTGCACTAATTATTGATTTTTACGTAAGAATGCACTACTCAATAATTGTTACAGTAATTACTGTTCAATATTTTATTTTTGATTCAATAATTATTGCGTTGATATTTTATATTATTGTTGTTTTAATAATTGTCACTGCACAGTATTTTTAATTATCAAATTAATAATTCATATTATTTGAATAATAATATTAGATAGCATTATTGGCAATGTCTAGAAAGTTCTGTCTAAGGAGAGGTTTGGTCACCTAATTGCGCGCCAGTAAGGAGAAATTCTTATTGGAAAGCCCTCTCTTTCCTGGGAACAGCCTGGTTCTCAATATTGTGATTATGTAATATTATTTGTGAATAATTAATTACTGATTTATATGATAAGGAAAATATTCATTTTATGTGGATATAGATGGAGGAAAATTTTTAAAGTGACAATTGTTGAAAATTGATATTTTATATTTTTTGATAAAATAATATTTTATTATATTATTATAATATAATAATGATGATATTTTTACAATGAATGTGTGATATATGAGTATATGAGGAGGAAGAGTATTTTTGTTGCAAAAGTTATTTAAAACATGTTAAACATGACGGTAGACCCCATTTCTTGAGTGAAATTTGATTATAGCTTGTAAAATCGTCCGTATATGGATTTCGGTCAATTTCTGTTTGGAATTTGGAAAAAATTTCTTCTTTAAAGTTGTAGAGAATTGAATTTCCTATACAAAAACGCGAGATTCGAATTTTCTTATAAAAGGGCTATTTATTATGAATTATTGAAGTTCTGAAATTCCGAAATAATTGATTTTTGAAAGTTTTCATTATTTTTAATAACAAAAACGTTCTTTTTGTTTTTGTTATTATTTGTTGGCTGAATTTAGATCTGAGAAAGTGGGCGTAAGAATTTTTGATATATATATATATATATATATATATATATATATATATATATATTATATTAAATTTTCTGTTTTGGTGTTCAAAGCATTTTTCTATAAATAGGGTGCTTAGGTTATAATTGAAAATCACACCAGAAACTGAAGTTTTCTCTCTATTTCTCTCTCTATATAATTGAGTGTATTCTTATGAGTATTTTGATATCTTGAGTGTTGTTATACGGTGCAAGTTCGTTCAGCGTTATTCCAGTCAGAAGTACTGCTCTTTTGAGGTAAGGGATAGTAAGGGATTATAAGGGATTGAAAGGGATGTTATTTTCTTCGTAAGTGATATTATTTCTTCAATATCATTATGTTGAAATATTGGTTTGAACTTTTTATCAAATTTAGAACTTTTTCTTGTCAGGGTTACTATTCATGAGTTATTATTCACGATTTACTATTCATGAGTTACTATTCACGAGTTACTATTTATAATTTACTATTCACGAGTTACTATTCATGAGTTACTATTCACGAGTTACTATTCACGAGTTATTATTCACAGGTACTATTCACTATAAAATTGGTTTCTTTTTCTAACCAAATTATAGTTGATTTATGAATATTACTCTGGAGATTAAAACTATGTATTGATTGTATTGATTTTATTATCATATATAACATTTTTATAACCCTGATGTTGAAATTCTCTTTCACTGGAGTGTAAAGATGGGTAGATTATTGGTATGATCATGACTAGGGTTCTCTTTGGCCAGTAGTGAAAAGTTGAATTGTGACTGGTATGATCATGACCATTGAATTTATAAATGAATATCTTTAGCTTAAGTGCAAAGGTGAATTGATCAACATGGTTATAATTATTGTTTATATAAATTTTGAAATGATTTTATATTTCTTTGAGATTAAAATATCTTATGCCCATATTACAAAGATGACTTATTGATGAATATCTTTGGCCCGTAGTGCAAAGATGAATTATTGATGAATATCTTTGGCATGTAGTGCAAAGATGGTATGTTGATGAATATCTTTGGCCCGTAGTGCAAAGATGAATTTATTAGTATGATTATGAACATGAACTGTGATTTGGTATAATCATGATCTTTGATGTTTCAGGTGATGAAAATTATCTTTGTCCTGGAAGAAAAAGGAATTTAGAAAAACAATTACGATTATGAGTTATACATGAGATTGTGGACATGAATTGTTGATTGATGTTACAGGTATAAAACATTGTTGGTGGACTTTTAACATGGAGAAGATAATAGACTTTATAGTCTATTTGACTCTTCTAATAGATTGCTCGTTCCACTGCAACTATGGTTGAAAAGTTTTATCATCTACCATATGTTCTAAATCTCTGATTTATTACTGATGAAGACTATTGATAATTTATTTATCTTTAGTCGTAATATTCTTTACTGAGCTAGTTGTGCTCACCCTTTTGATTCACAATTCTTTTCAGGTAATACGAGTGTAGCTGGGTCGAGCGGGGGTAACAGGGGAATAGAACGATGGTCATCATTTAGTTGTTATATTTGTTGAATCAAATAGGGTGAAGCGAACCCAACGTTGGAAGGGTGTTTTGCCACTATTTTACAAGATGTCTAATGACATACAACCTCGTATCATCATAAGACAAGGATGTGCTCATCTACTTGTTGAGTATATATACGAGCACTACCTATATAATCTTAGAGTTTGGTTGAAGTATAATTATCAATTAGAGACGGTGGAGATAATGATATGTCAAGAGAAGACACACCATTGGGAAGAATATGATTGTAATCTTCTCATTTTTCTTTGGGGTCTATTGGGTCAACCAAGGATAATTTTGTGGGCTTATGATATCTATATTAACCTAGATGCATGGCCTCCCATGTACGAAGGTTTCCTTAAACACTTCCCAAAGATTTTAATTTCTAAAAATGTTTTTGACTATACCTTTATGTAAGGTGTCATTGTGACGTGTTATCCAAGGTTGGGATGAGAGTCACAGTTGGTATATATTTGTGTCCAAACTCACAGCATATGTGTTGTTGTATTTTGCACGATAATTATTTTAATAAAGTTGTAGTTATTTTCTGTACCATGTATTTGGCGACTCAGAATGGGTTAGATGGAATGGACCTGTTTTGGGGGTTGTCATAGTTGGTATCAAAGCTTAGGGATATCACCTCTGGCGGAGATCGGGATTAGAACTAGAAGGGGAGAGATGAGTAAATTCTTAGCTAGTGTGTCCTACCTAAGCTTATTTGTTGGTTAGTCATAATATCGGGATATTATGTGATATGCTAATTTGTTAAATTAACCTTTGTTTTTGAAGCTGTATTCTAGAATGATATCTGAAATACAGGAGATGAGCAATGGAGAAATCATGATGACAGGAAAGATGGAATCTGAAATGAACGCAAGGTATTCTCAACTCTTTGAAATACCATGTACGTAAATTTCGGGGACAAAATTTCATAAGGAGGGGAGATTATAAGACCCCGAATTTTATGATATAAAAGTATTCAATTTTTCTTATAATTACGATTCAGTAAATGGTTAAATTGATAAAAAGCAAAGTTAAGAGTGATATATGAAAATTTTTCAAAATAAGCAAGTGGTTATAAAATACTCATTGTTGTCGGGAAATATTCGTTTGGTCGTGGAATATTCTTTCTGTCGAGGAATATTCGTACGACGGCGCAGTCATTTGTGGGCCCCATAACAGAATAACTGTCGGATGGAGAAAACGACAAAAGGGAGTTTTTATAAATAACGGCGTAGTTGTTACTGTTAACACTGTTGGAATACCCGGTGGTTAAAAAACAGTAATACACGTTGTTAAATAGTAGCACACGATATTGCACTAATTATTGATTTTTACGTAAGAATGCACTACTCAATAATTGTTACAGTAATTACTGTTCAATATTTTATTTTTGATTCAATAATTATTGCGTTGATATTTTATATTATTGTTGTTTTAATAATTGTCACTGCACAGTATTTTTAATTATCAAATTAATAAATCATATTATTTGAATAATAATATTAGATAGCATTTTTGGCAATGTCTAGAAAGTTCTGTCTAAGGAGAGGTTTGGTCACCTAATTGCGCGCCAGTAAGGAGAAATTCTTATTGGAAAGCCCTCTATTTCCTGGGAACAGCCTGGTTCTCAATATTGTGATTATGTAATATTATTTGTGAATAATTAATTATTGATTTATATGATAAGGAAAATAATCATTTTATGTGGATATAGATGGAGGAAAATTTTTAAAGTGACAATTGTTGAAAAATGATATTTTATATTTTTTGATAAAATAATATTTTATTATATTATTATAATATAATAATGATGATATTTTTACAATGAATGTGTGATATATGAGTATATGAGGAGGAAGAGTATTTTTGTTGCAAAAGTTATTTAAAACATGTTAAACATGACGGTAGACCCCATTTCTTGAGTGAAATTTGATTATAGCTTGTAAAATCGTCCGTATATGGATTTCGGTCAATTTCTGTTTGAAATTTGGAAAAAAATTCTTCTGTAAAGTTGTAGAGAATTGAATTTCCTATACAAAAACGCGAGATTCGAATTTTCTGATAAAAGGGCTATTTATTATAAATTATTGAAGTTCTGAAGTTCCAAAATAATTGATTTTTGAAAGTTTTCATTATTTTTAATAACAAAAACGTTCTTTTTGTTTTTGTTATTATTTGTTGGCTGAATTCAGATCTGAAAAAATGGGCGTAAGAATTTTTGATATATATATATATATATATTATATTAAATTTTCTGTTTTGGTGTTCAAAGCATTTTTCTATAAATAGGGTGCTTAGGTTATAATTGAAAATCACACCAGAAACTGAAGTTTTCTCTCTATTTCTCTCTCTATATAATTGAGTGTATTCTTATGAGTATTTTGATATCTTGAGTGTTGTTATATGGTGCAAGTTCGTTCAGCGTTATTCCAGTCAGAAGTACTGTTCTTTTGAGGTAAGGAATAGTAAAGAATTTTAAGGGATTGAAAGGGATGTTATTGATTGTGTTTAAGGGAATTTCATTTCTTTTCGAAATGTTCCCAACTCTCTTACATCTGTCTCATCTTTGGACTAAACTGTACGCATCCTTGAAAATTGTCAGCCAGTAGAATCCTGCTTGTAACACTCTACCTGTTGTTCGCTCTCCACCATAGTGACCCCCATACACCGATGCATGACAATCCTGTAAAATCCCCTCGGTCTCGCTATACGGGATACACCTTCTTATCATTTGATCAGCACACTGTTTAAACAAATAATGCTCATCCCATATATACCATTTGACATCATGTAGAAATTTTTTCTTTTGATGACCCGCCAAGTCAGAAGGTATCATCTTCCTCACCAAATAGTTCACGTAGTCTGCAAACTATGACACTTCCCCTTTCACTACAAACAACTGCTCATCTGGAAAGGATTCGTTAATTACAAATTTGTAGTCCACCTTCCTTTCCAGATTCTCTAGTCGAGATAAGTGGTCCGCCACTTGGTTTTCAGTGCCCTTTCTGTCCTTGATCTCCAAATCGAATTCCTGCAACAATAATATCCATCTGATCAATCGGGGCTTTGCATCCTTCTTTGCCACTAAGTGTCGAATAGCCGCGTGATCCGTGTACACTTTCACCTTTATACCAATCAGATAAGCTCAAAATTTATCAAAGGCATACACCACTGCCAATAACTCTTTCTCTGTGGTGGTGTAGTTCAACTGCGCATCTAATTTCATTTCTAAGTTCCAAAGTATAGTACATATATGTATATATATATATATATATAATACTTATTCAGTTTATTTTCATCAATTAAAACTAAACAAATGCTACTTAGTTTATTTCAATTATTTTATGTTAATTTATTTTATTTTATATTATATTAACATAAATTTCTTAATTAAATATAATTTATTTTATTTAATTATTTGAATATGGAAACTATTGTTCGACACTCACTCCTACTTGTCAAACGCGTTTCTAATTAAGTTCCATAGTATATTATTTAATTTAGACACTTATTCAGTTTATTTTATTTGCATCCCAACTAAGAAAATGCTACTTAATTTATTATTTTATTTTATGTTAATTTAGTTAGGTACAATTTATTTTATTTTATTATATTTTATTTTATTTTTTTGAGACACTTTATTTTATTTTGTATTATATTATAGTATATACTTTTTAAAAAATTTAAATTAAATTAAATTAAATTTATTTTATTTTTTATTTATTTTGTATTAAAATATATTATTTTTTTTAAATTATATTATTTAATTTAATTTAAAATAATTTATTACAATATTTTTATCCTTTTTTACATTATATTTACTATACTATTTATGTATGTTATAGTTAATTATACTTTCTTTTTTTATTGTTAGTCAACTAAGTAAATGCTACCTACTTGTATAATAGTTTATTTTCATATGTATTTATTACGTACCTTCTATAACTTCCATGAAACTTCCGTCCGAAATAATTATATATTTACTGCCAATTATCCATAAGCCTACATACAGTTGAGGATAATAAACTATAACTGTCATATTTGTTATGTGTTTATCTATTCATAGAACTAATTTTAAGAACTGAGATTTCTTATTAAATCTTCAAGGGAAGTTTTCAAACTTATATTTTGTCGTGCATAAATAATCTTGATTAATTAATTATTTGGTAATACTCAAATAAGTAATTGAATAAGTTTTAAAGATCTATTCAACCTCATTCTAGATCTCTATTATGCCTTTGGAAAATAACAACTATTTTACTAAATATAGTTTTTGATTAGATTGATAAATATTCAAAGTTGATTTCCGTAGGAAAAGTATAAGGTCAAACCAAAATAAATGACGAACCAAATTATCTATTTAATTATAGTGTGTGTGTGTGTGTGTGTGTGTATATATATATGTGTGTGGTTTTAATCCGTGGCAAACGTTTGTTATGAGCACTGTTCAGCAACCAAGTTGATTACCGTTGATTTGGACAATGGAAGGCTGGGATTGGTCAATTATTCCCCCTGCCGCTACAAGCTGTAGCGGCAGTCCCTTATACTTTTTGTCCATTAGCTTATTACATTATTGCCCCTAACAATTTAACATGTCTGCCGCTACAGGCTGTGGCGGCAGTGTGTGTCTCACCCATATGGCTATGGTTCATTTGATAAAGTATACATGATGTAAAAATAAAAGATAATGTAAAGATGAGTTTATTTTTATGTATACATAATATAAAAATAAAAGATAATATAAAGATACATAATGTAAAAATAAAATATAATGTAAAGATACATTGTAAGACCCCAACTTTTTATAAATAAAATTTAATTTTCTCTATTTATTATTTTGAAATAGTAAGGGTTGAATTGATTAATGTGGTTAGTTATGGGTAAAATGCGCAAATATTTTTTAAATAAGCAGGTAGTTATAAAATATTCATTGTTGTCGGAGAATATTCGTTTGGTAGTGGAATATTCTTGTTGTTGCAGAATATTCGTACGACGGCGCAGTCTTTTATGGGCCCATAACGTAAAGCGATTGGATGAAGAAAATGACAAGTATAAGTTGTTTATAAATAACGGCGTAGTTGTTACCGTTAATACTGTTGGAATACCCGGTGGTTAAAATACAGTAATACGTGTTGTTGCACAGTAGCACACGGTATTGCACCAATTATTGATTATTACGTAAGAAAGCACTACTCAATAATTGTTATAGTAATTACTGTTTAGTATTTTATTTTATTGATTCAATAATTACTGCGTTGATATTTTATATTACTGTTGTTTCAATAATTGACACTACACAGTATTTTCCATTATCGGAGCAATAATTCATATTCTGAATAATATTATTAAATAACATTATTGGCAATGTCTAGAAAGTTCTGTCTAAGGAGAGGTTTGGTCACCTAATTGTGCGCCAGTAAGGAGAGATCCTTATTGGAAAGCCCCATCTTTCCTGGGAACTGCCTGATTGTCAATATTGTGATTCTATAATATTATTTATGAATAAATAATTATTAATTTATATGATAAGGAAAATATTTATTTTATGTGGATATAGATGGAGAAAATTTTTAAAGTGAAAATTGTTGAAAAATGATATTTTATCTTTTCTGATAAAATAATTTATTATTATATTTTAATAATATAATAATGGTAATAATTTTACAATGAATGTGGTATATATGAGTAAATGAGGAGGATGAGTATTTTTGTTACAATAAATACTAAAAACATGTTAAACATGTTGTGGACCCATTTCTTGACTGAAATTTGATGATAGCCTGTAAAATCGCCCGTTTATGAATTTCGGTCAATTTCTGTTTGGAATTTAGAAACACTTTCTTCTGCAAAGTTGTAGAGAATAGAATTTCCTATATAAAGTCCTGAGATTCAAATTTTCTGATAAAAGGATGATTTATTATGAATTATTGAAGTTCTGAAATTCCGAAATAATTGATTTTTGGAAGTTTTATTTATTTTTATTAATAAAAAAAAAATTGTGAGATGGTGGGGCCCACTGGTTGTTAAAATGTGCTGAATTCAGTTGGTCTTAAGTGGGCGTGAAATTTTTTGATTTATATTATTATTATATTAAATTTTTTACTTTGGTGTTCTAAGCATTTTCCTATAAATAGGGTGCTTTGGTTAGAATTGAAAATCACACTAGAAAATAAAGATTTCTCTCTCTATAATATCGAGCGTATTTTGTGAGTATTTTAGTACTTTGAATATTGCTATACGGTGCAACTTCTTTCAGCACTATATCCAATATTCCAGTCAGAAGTACTATTCTTTCTGAGGTAAGGGATGTTATTTTATTCAAAAATGATATTATTTCTTCAATATCATTATGCCGAAATATTGGTGAGAATTTTTTTATCAAATTTGAAACTTGTCGGGGTTACTATTCATAAGTTACTATTCACGAGTTACTATTCACGAGTACTATTCACGAAGCATGATGATATTTTTTTGTGAAATTTCTATCTTTTAGTGTAGGAGTTACTATTCACGTATACGGCACTATTCACGAATACGACACTATTCACCGAAAAATAAAATTTTCTTCTTTTTATCCAAAATATCTATTCTGGATACTAGCTTTGATTGTATCCATGTTTTGATCATTCTTGAACTTTACTCTACTATGATTATTTATGAGGTATTTTTGGACATGGAATAGCTGAAATACGAATCCTTAATATTTATTCTTTTGTTTCACTAGATTTATTTTCTTTAAAATATTTTTCATCATCCTCAGTCCTAAATGATGATATAACTGAATATCTTTGGCCTGTAGTGCAAAGATGAATGATTTCTGATTAATATCTTTGGTCAGTAGTGCAAAGAAGAACATGTGTTTAGATGAACATGACCTGTAGTGCAAAGATGAATATTTAATTCCAGATATATATTGATTGATGTTACAGGGATAAAATATCGACGATAAACTTTTAAATTCATATATAGTAGATAGTAGTTTGCATTCTCTACTTAACTCTTCTAATGAATTATTATTTCCGCTGCGAAGATTGAGTTAAAACTGGTTGTCTATTGTATTCTATTAGATTTTTCCCTGTTGAAGACTAACGATAATTTTTTCTATGTTATCTTAGTCATAATATTCTTTACTGGGCTAGTTGAGCTCACTCTTTTCCTTGTTGTTCCATTTTTTCTTCTCTGGAGGCGATAATGTAACGAGTACTAGTCGGGGTGTGGAATGATGGTTCTAGAAGTGGTTTTAGTAGTCCTCACCATTTTTATAAAATAATGTATCAATAATTGTAATGAGGACTTATTTGAGTGTGGATATTGTCTAGAAGACAATATTTGTTTTTAAACTCACAGTTTAAGTGTTGTCGTATTTTGCACGACAATTGTATTAATAAAGTTGTAGTTGTTTCTGTACCATGTATTTGGCGACTCAGAATGGGTGTTGTATACCTATTTTGGGGGCGTCACAGTTGGTATCAAAGCTTAGGGATATGGTCTCTGGCGGAGATCGGGGAATAGTACTAGGAGGGGAGAGACGAGTAATCCTTCGCTAGTGTGTCATACCTAAGCTTATTTGTTGGTCAGTCGAAGCATATGGTTAATATGTGATATGATAATTTGTTTAATTAACCCTTGTTTTATGGCAGTATTTAAGAATGGCAGCAGAGAATATTAACGGTGGAGTTAATGAGACCGTGGAAACACCTTTAATCACCACCCAGGTGAACGTGCAACAGGAAGGCAATATTCCTCCTATAAATAACACCATTGAGCAGACAATGAACGACGGGATGTTTAGGAGCTTTTTGTTGTTCATGGAAAACCAGACGAGGGAGACTCGTGCACAGAATACGGGTGGAAATTATAGCAACGCGCGGCTTGTCACAGCTATGCAGTTCAAAGAGTTGGGACCACCAGAATTTAAGGGAAAGCCGGATCCGATCATGGCGATAACGTGGGTCAAGAAAATTACCAAGATATTCGATGTCTTGGGATGCACGGAGGAACAGAAGGTTGCATTCGCCACCTTTATGTTTCGTGGCGAGGCAGACTACTGGTGAGAGTCTGTGAAACGGACCCAGCCTGCCGCACTCAGCATGTCATGGGAAACGTTTCAGAAACTTTTCAAGGAAAAATACTTTCCTGAAAGTATTTGCCATATGAAGGAGGTAGAGTTTATTAGACTAGAACAAAATAACATAACGGTGTCCCAATACGAGGCGAAGTTCGCAGAGTTATCCAGGTTTGCACCTCATTTGGTAGAGAATGAGGAACGAATGACGAGGATGTTTCTGAGAGGTTTAAAACCCGAGATTCGGCAATATCTTATCTCTCATAAATTTTCTTTATATTCAGATGTTGTCAACAGGGCTCAATTATTAGAGCGAGATAGCGAGTACATTCAACCAAGAGACCGCAACCAGGGTCATACCGGTGGCAGCAGTCATCGGAGCAATGAAAACCAGCGGGGAGGAAAACATTCAGACAAAAGCGGTAACCACTCTGGTGGTAATCGTGACCATGAAAATAGAAGAAGCGAGTCGGGGGGAGATTTTAAAAAGAGGAGATTCAACAATGACAATGTGAAGACGTTAACACCAGCAGCAACTGGTTCCAAGGGAGGAGAACGATCACCGGTCATATGCTATAAGTGCAGAAAAGAAGGACATATCAGCCCAAACTACCCACAACAGTTCAAGGTATGCTATAATTATGGAAAGGAAGGACATATTGCTCGAGATTGTATGGTAGCGAAACCAAGTCCAGTGGGGATGGTGACTCAAAAGGCTGTCCCAGAAAATTCAAAGTCAACAATTCCTGGAAGAGCATTTGTCGTGACTGGTCAAAGTGCGAGGAACCAAAACGAGGTGATCACGGGTAAGCTAATCATAAATTCATGTGAAGTTTATACCTTACTAGATATTGGTGCTACCCATTCATTTATCTCTCCTACTTGTGCTCAACATTTAAGCTTGACACCTGAGAAATTGGACTTTGACTTATCTGTTGAAACTCCGTTAGGAGGAACTTTCATCACATCCACTATTTATAAATCTTGTTTGATCCAAGTTGGCACCATCACCTTACCTGTTGACCTTATCTCTTTAAAGATACTTGCATTTGACGTGATTTTAGGAATTGATTGGTTAACTACTCATCATGCCAAAATTGATTTTTTTCGTAAGGTTGTTAGTTTTCATACTCCTAACCAACCTGTTGTGCGAATTCAAGCAGCTAAGCCATTAAAATCAATCACTGTTATATCAAGTCATAAAGCTATTCGTTTTTTAAAAAATGGATGTCAAGCTTTCTTAGCCCATGTCACAGACTTGAACAAAAACACGTCAGATTTGAATAATATTTCTGTTGTTAGTGAATTTCCTGATGTATTTCCTGAAGAACTTCTTGGTCTACCCCCGGAATGTGAAGTTGAATTCTTTATTAATCTTGAACCTGGTACAAAGCCCATTTCTAAAACCCCATATCTAATGGCTCCTATTGAACTTCAGGAGTTAAAGGTCCAACTACAGGAGTTATTGGACATCGATTTTATTCGTCCTAGTACATCTCCTTGGGGTGCTCCTGTTTTATTTGTAAAGAAGAAAGATGGGAGTATGCGACTTTATATCGATTACTGGGAAATAAACCATGTCACTATCAAGAATAGGTATCCGCTACCTCGTATTGATGACCTGTTTGACCAGTTACAAGGAGCGCAATTCTTTTTAAAGATCTATCTTTGATCTGGATATCATCAGCTGAAGGTTAAAACTAAGGATATTCCAAAGACTGTCTTCAGAACTCAGTACGGGCATTATGAATTCCTAGTCATGTCTTTTGGATTGACTAATGCTCCTGCTGCTTTCATGGATATGATGAACCGAGTATTCAAGGAATATATGGATCAGTTCGTTGTTGTCTTTATTGATGACAACCTCATCTATTCCAAAAGCCGTGAAGATCATGAGCGCTATTTGAAGCTGGTACTGCAAAGGCTTCATGATAACAAGCTATATGCCAAGCTGAAGAAATGCGAGTTCTGGCTTGAGGAAGTAGCATTCCTTGGGCACATGGTGTCAAAACATGGAGTGTCTGTTGACCCGGCGAAGATTGAAGCAATACAAAGTTGGGAACAATCGAAGACGGTGACCGAAGTACATAGCTTTCAGGGCTTAGCTGGTTATTATCGAAGATTCGTGGAAGGATTTTCTTGAATCGCTACTCCGTTAACTCAGCTGACTCGTAAAGATACAAAATTCGTATGGAGCGAGGAATGCGAGAAGAGTTTCCAAGGTCTCAAGAGGAGACTCATTTCGACACCTGTTTTGACAATACCATCTGGTTCAGATGGATTTCTTATCTACATCGATGTTTCAGGCAAAGGGTTAGGGTGTGTTCTCATGCAACGTGGGAAAGTCATAGCCTATGCCTCGCGATAACTTAAAGAATATGAGAGGAATTATCCTACTCATGATCTTGAGTTGGCAGCAGTCGTTTTGGCACTAAAGATCTTGAGGCACTATCTATATAGGGAAAAAGTGGAGATATATTCAGACCATAAAAGCCTCAAATATTTCTTCACCCAAAAGGAACTTAACATGCGGCAACGACGTTGGATCGAGCTATTGAAAGACTATGACCACACCATTCAATACCATCCTGGAAAAGCGAACGTGGTAGCCGACGCATTGAGTAGAAGATCATACGCGGGAACGAGTGCGATTTTGTTAAAACAAAGGCCCATTTTGTGTGATTTACAAAAGATGAAGATAGAATTCAAGACTCTGGGGACCTATGCAATGATGTCAAGTATGCGCATAGAACCAAATTTAATCGAAAAAGTTAAAGTTACTCAAGCCACAGATCCGGAGCTGATGCGTATGAAGAAGAAAGTACAAGAAGGTACTATTCCAGAAGCAAGAATCGATGAAGAAGGAATACTTAGAGTCCACTCTAGACTTTATGTTCCTAACGATTCTGACTTGAAGCATAGAATCATGATGGAGACATACAACACACCGTTTACAATCCATCCTGGGAGTACCAAAATGTATCATGATCTTCGACATACATTTTGGTGGAACAATATGAAGAGAGAGATCGCGAAGTTTATCTCGAGGTGTTTAACTTGTCAACGTGTAAAAGCGGAGCATCAAGTACCAAAGGTTCCATTGCAACCACTTGAGATTCCGAAATGGAAGTGGGAAGACATTACTATGGATTTCGTTGCGGGTCTTCCCAAGGTTTCTCAAGGCATTGATGCGATTTGGGTTATTGTTGATAGATTACCACGTCTGTCCATTTTTTACCGATACGAGAGACTTATTCCCTTGAAAGTCTTGCTCGTATGTACGTAGATGAGATTGTGAGATTGGATGGCATGCCAGTATCCATAGTTTCGGATCGTGACCCAAGATTCACTTCAAAATTTTGGGTTAGCTTGCAAAAAAGCTATGGGCACGGATTTACGATTTAGTTCGACATACCATCCTCAAACGGACGGACAATCAGAGAGGACTATTCAAACTCTTGAAGATCTATTAAGACTTTGTGTTCTAGATTTCAAAGGGAGTTGGGATAAGTACCTACCATTGGTGAAATTCTCCTACAACAACAGTTATCAGGCAAGTATATGTGTGGCTCCATTTGAAGCATTATATGGATGACAGTGTCGCTCTTAAATATGTTGGGATGAGGTGGGTGAAGAAACATTGTTGGGACCCGAGTTGGTACGTATAACTATAGAAAAGATCCAAATGATTTGACAACGTATACAAATAACACAAGATCAACAAAAGAGTTATGCGGATCTTCATCGAAAAGACGTGGAATTTGACATTGGGGATCATGTATTGTTACGTGTTGCTCCATGGAAGGGAGTAACAAGATTTGGGAAGAGAGGAAAGCTCAATCCATGATTTATTGGTCCATTTCAGATTCTTGACCGAGTAGGAAAGGTGGCCTATAGACTCGCGTTACCTCCAAGCATGTCTCGAGTTCATAACGTTTTTTACATATCTGTGCTTCGTAAATATGTGAAGGACCCGAACCACGTTATTGAGTTAGAACCGGACGAGATAGCCGAAGACTTAACGTACGAAGAGGTACCTGTCAAGATCTTGAATAGGAAAGAGCATGTCCTACGCACAAAGGTCATACCACAAGTCAAAGTTTTGTGGAGGAACCATGCTATAGAGGAAATGACCTGGGATTTGGAAAGGGAAATGAAAGCGAGGTATCCTCATCTTTTCAAAACACCAGGTACGTACGTCAATTTCGAGGACAAAATTTCATAAGGGAAGGTTGTAAGACCCCAACTTTTTATAAATGAAATTTAATTTTCTCTATTTATTATTTTGAAATAGTAAGTGTTGAATTGATTAATGTGGTTAGTTATGGTTAAAATGCGCAAATATTTTTTAAATAAATAGGTGATTATAAAATATTCATTGTTGTCGGGGAATATTCGTTTGGTCATGGAATATTCTTGCTGTTGGGGAATATTCGTACGACGGCGCAGTCTTTTGTGGGCCCATAACGGAAAGCGATTGGATGAAGAAAACAACAAGTATAAGTTGTTTATAAATAACGGCGTAGTTGTTACCGTTAACACTGTTGGAATACCCGGTGGTTAAAACACAGTAATACACGTTGTTGCACAGTAGCACACGGTATTGCACCAATTATTGATTCTTACGTAAGAAGGCACTACTCAATAATTGTTACAGTAATTAGTGTTCAGTATTTTATTTTATTAATTCAATAATTGCTGCGTTGATATTTTATATTACCGTTGTTTCAATAATTGTCACTACACAGTATTTTCCATTATCGGAGCAATAATTCATATTATCTGAATAATATTATTAGATAACATTATTGGCAATGTCTAGAAAGTTCTGTCTAAGGAGAGGTTTGGTCACCTAATTGCGCGCTAGTAAGGAGAAATCCTTCTTGAAAAGCCCCTTTTTCCTAAGAACTGCTTGGTTGATTTTTGGAAGTTTTATTTATTTTTATTAATAAAAAAAAATTGTGAGATGGTGGGGCCCACTGGTTGTTAAAATGTGCTGAATTCAGTTGGTCTTAAGTGGGCATGAAAATTTTTTATTTATATTATTATTATATTAAATTTTCTGCTTTGGTGTTCTAAGCATTTTCCTATAAATAGGGTGCTTTGGTTAGAATTAAAAATCGCACCAGAAACTAAAGATTTCTCTCTCTATAATATCGAGCATATTTTGTGAGTATTTTAGTATTTTGAGTATTGCTATACAGTGCAAGTTCTTTCAGCACTATATCCAGTATTCCAGTCAGAAGTACTATTCTTTCTGAGGTAAGGGATGTTATTTTATTCAAAAATGATATTATTTCTTCAATATCATTATGCCGAATTATTGGTGAGAATTTTTTATCTAATTTAGAACTTTTTCATGTCGAGGTTACTATTCATGAGTTGCTATTCATGGGTTACTATTCACGAGTTACTATTCACGAGTATTATTCACGAAGCATGGTGATATTTTTTGTGAAATTTCTATCTTTTAGTGTCGGAGTTACTATTCACGTATACGGCACTATTCATGAATACAACACTATTCACCGAAAAATAAAAATTTTCTTCTTTTTGTCCAAAATATCTATTCTGGATACTAGCTTTGATTGTATCCATGTTTTGATCATTCTTGAATTTTACTCCACTATGATTATTTATGAGGTATTTTTGGACATGGAATAGCAAAAATAAGAATCCTTAATATTTATTCTTTTGTTTCACTGGATTCGTTTTCTTTAAAATATTTTTCATCATTCTCAGTCCTAAATGATGATATAACTGAATATCTTTGGCCTGTAGTGCAAAGATGAATGATTTCTGATGAATATCTTTGGCCCGTAGTGCAAAGATGAACATGTGTTTAGATGAACATGACCAACTGATGAATATCTCTGGCCTGTAGTGCAAAGGTGATTATTTAATTCCAGATATATATTGATTGATGTTACAGGGATAAAATATCGACGACGAACTTTTAAATTCATATATAGAAGATAATAGTTTGCGTTCTCTACATAACTCTTCTAATGAATTATTATTTCCGCTGTGAAGATTGATTTAAAACTGGTTGTCTATTGTATTCTATTAGATTTTTCCCTGTTGAAGACTAACGATAATTTGTTCTATGTTATCTTAATCATAATATTCTTTACTGGGCTAGTTGAGCTCACCCTTTTCCTTGTTGTTCCATTTTTCTTCTTAGGAGGCGAGAATGTAGCGAGTACTAGTTGGGGTGTGGAATGATGGTTCTAGAAGTGGTTTTAGTAGTCCTCACCATTTTTATAAAATAATGTATCAATAATTGTAATGAGGACTTATTTGAGTGTGGATATTGTCTAGAAGACAATATTTGTTTTTAAACTCACAGTTTAAGTGTTGTCGTATTTTGCACGACAATTGTATTAATAAAGTTGTAGTTGTTTCTGTACCATGTATTTGACGACTCAGAATGGGTGTTGTATACCTATTTTGGGGGAGTCACAGTTGGTATCAAAGCTTAGGGATATGGTCTCTGGCGGAGATCGGAGAATAGTACTAGGAGGGGAGAGACGAGTAATCCTTCGCTAGTGTGTCATACCTAAGCTTATTTGCTGGTTAGTCGAAGCGTATGGTTAATATGTGATATGATAATTTGTTTAATTAACCATTGTTTTATGGCAGTATTTAAGAATGACAGCTGAGAATATTAACGGTGGAGTTAATGAGACCGTGGAAACACCTTTAATCACCACCCAGGGGAACGTGCAACATGAATGCAATATTCCTCCTGTAAACAACACCATTGAGTAGACAATGAACGACGAGATGTTTAGGAGCTTTTTGCAGTTCATGCAAAACCAGACGAGGGAGACTCGTGCACAGAATACGGGTGGAAATGATAGCAACGCGCGGCTTGTCACAGCCAAGCAGTTCAAAGAGTTGGGACCACCAAAATTTAAGGGAAAGCCGGATCCGATCATGGTGGGAACGTGGGTCAAGCAAATTACCAAGATATTCTGTGACACCCCCAAAATTAGGTATACATCACCCATCTTGGGTCGCCAGATATATAGTACAGAATTCAAATACAACTTACTAATATAACTGTCGTGTACAATACGACAAAACATAAACTGTGAGTTTGAATACAATTATTGTCTACTAGAGATTATACAAACTCAAAAGGAGTCCTCATTACAATTATTATCACACTATTTCACAAAATAGTGAGGACTATTAATGCTATTCCTCTGGACCATCACTCCATTCCCCGACTCGTCCCAGCTATATTCTCATTTCCTGAAGAAAACATTGAAAGAAAGGGTGAGCTCAACTAGCCCAGTAAGAAATATTATGAATAAGATAATGCAGAATAAATTATCATTAGTCCCCAACAATGTTAAACTGATAAAATATAATAGACATCAAGTTTAACTACAGCGGAACAAGCAATCCATTAAAAGAGTCAATTTGAAAATAAAATATACTATCTTTTATGATTTAAAAGGTTTTTCATTACTGTTATCGCTGAGACTCAGCTTAATAAATATTCCACATCATGAAATCATCCCTGCACTACAGGCCAAGGATATTCTTTAGTATCACGACCACGAATTATCCATGCTCTACGGGCCAAAGATAATCGTGTTTTCATCAACAGTCCTGATCATGCCATAAAATAATTCATCTTTGCTCCCTTGCCCGAAGAGAATCCATAGCCATAATCATACCAAAAAATGTCCATCAATGCACTACGGGCCAATGAGGACTTTTTCCACATCATTTGTAACATTACGGTCATGATTATACCGAATAATCCCTAGTCATAATCATACCAAGTCCATCTATGCACTACAGGCCACAGATGACTTTCAAGATAATATAAACATGAGGATGATGACAATGATATAAGAATTCAATAAAACAAGTTCAAGAATTAATTTGTCCAGGAACCAATAACGTCCAAATTGTCAACATGATACTGCTTTTTAGAGTAAAATTCAAGAATGCTCAAAAGAATATTTCCATGAAAAATACTAGATGAAGCGCAAATATCAAGGATACTCCACTAATTTCATGGAGTATAGAAGTCAAAATTTTAATCAACTAAGTATAATACCGAATGGAATAACAAAAGATATCACTATACATGCAGTACTTCACATAGACGGTTATTCCAACAGAATAATAATAACGGAACCATGTCAGGTGAAATTCACACCGACAGGATGTTCCAACAAAATAATTAATGTTGAATAATAATTGATGGAACCAGGTCAGGCGTATAGCACAGACAGGATATTCTGACAGAATAATAAAGACGGAATAATAAAATGGAACCAGATGTGGCGTATAGCACAGACAGGATATTCCGACAGAATAATAAAGACAGAATAATAGAAGAATGTCATCAAGTATAGGGTAGCCCGCGTATACGGGTTATTCCAACAGAACAATAAAGAAATGGAATAACAAAAGTTCTCTTTTTGAATACAAAAGAATAATATCCCTTACCGTAAAATAATGCTTGATATAAGAGTAGTGAAGTAGCAGAAAACTTTTCTTCTATCTCTCTATAGTCTCTCTCTATAGTTTCTCTCTCTAGAGTTCAGTGAATTCGTAAGAAAATAATGAAGGAATGAGCTTGTATTTATAGGAAAATGGAATGCATAGTAACTAATCCATGAACGGTCCAGATTGATTTACTTTAATCTGACGGTCCATATTTAAAGAAATATCTTTTAAATAAAATATAATATATTCTATTTATATAAAAAGATTTTTATTATGCAAACACTATGCGGGCACTATGCAAACACTATGAATAATAAAATATAATATATTCTATTTATAGAATAACTTTAATAAAGTATTCTATTTTATATAAAAAGGTTTTACTATGCAAAATACTATGCATAATAAAATATAATATATTCTATTTATAGAATAACTTTAATAAAGTATTATGTTTTATATAAAAAGATGTTTCTATTTTATTACATGAATAAAACAAAACTTCTAAATCAACAATAATTAAATCAAATAATGTGAGATACTATGCAGCAACTATTGTAGCAATAATTGAACAAAACTGAGTGACTTCTCACATAAATATCAATAATCAATACCGTGTGCTACTATGCAACAACGCGTATTACTGTACTTTTACTACCGAGTAGTTCAACGGTATCAATGGTAAAACTTCCGCCCTTATTTTCAATAAAATATTTTTGTCGTTTTCTCAATCCGACAATAATTCTGTTGTGGGGTCCACCAATGATTGTGTCGTCGTACGAATATTTCCTGTTTAAAACGAATATTCCCCGACCAATCGAATATAATATGACAACTTGCATACTTTGCAAAATTTATAAATATTACCCACAACTATAACATTATCTCAAATTCACACCATAATATAAAAAAAATTATTTCGAAAAAATTAATTCTTTATTCATAAAATCTGGGGTTTCATAATCTCCCCTCCTTATGGAATTTCGCCCTCAAAATTTACGTACATACCTGGTATGCCGAACAGGTGAGGATACCTTGACTTCATTTCAGATTCAAACTCTTGAGGTATAACCCTTGAGTGTTGGATACGATTCTTCTTATCCAAGATTTTAACACGAGATCTCAAACGTTAAATCATCCGCTATCTCGTCCGATTCTAAATTAATAATGTGGTTCGGGTCATCCACATATTTACGTAACATTGATACGTTAAAAACGTTATGAGCACGCGACATACTTGGCGGTAAAAAGAGTCTATAAGCCACAGTTCCTACTCAATCGAGATTTTCAAATGGGCCAATTAAATCGAGGGTTGAGATTTCCTCTCTTCAGTAACTCTTGCTTCTAGAATAACACCCTCTTGAACCTTCTTCTTCACATTCATCAGATTCGGGTATGTAGCTTGAGCGTCTTTAACTTTATTGATTAAAGTCAATTTTACTCATATATTCGTTATCTTTACGTGGGTCCCTAGAGTCTTTAACTCTATCTTCATCCTTTGCAAGTTATACGAAATGAGTCTTTGTGTTAACAACATCACACTTGTAAACGCATACGATCTTCTACTCAACACGTCAGCTACCACGTTCGCTCTTCCACGATGATATTGAATAGTACGATGGTAATCTTCAACAGCTTGAGTCAACGTCTTTGGCGCATGTTACGTTCGTTTTAGTTGAAGAAATATTTTGAGGGTTTAAGAAATGGGTTTTGTACTAGTGTCAATACAAAATTCGATTTCACGCTCTGGGGTAGGCTAAGAAGTCTTCAGGAATATGTCAAGAGATTTATTAATGATAGAAATATCATTCAAAACTGTTACTCTCATCCAAGACTTGGATAGTACGTCACATTGATACCAACTGTGACTTCTATCCCTAAACCTAGATAGCACCTCATAATGATACCTATCAACTTGTCATCGTCATTCACGACGTCGCCTACAGAAAGTCTGGCTTCGGTGCATTCCACACAAGGAAGTCATCAACAAAAGGATCGAGGCTCTTTACTTATGGCTTAATATGACAATGATTGGATTTAGTGGTTTGGTTGCTTGAATTCGCATAATAGGTTGGTTAGGAATATGAAAGCTAACAACCTTACGAAAAACATGATGAGTAGTTAACCAATCATTTAAAAAAACACATCAAAGGCAAGTATTTTCAAAGAGATAAGATCGACATGTAACGTGAAAGTGTCGATTTGAATCAAACAAGATTTATAAACAGTGGAGGTAACGAAGGTTTCTCCCAATGCAGTTTCAATAGATAAATCAAAGTTTAACTTCTCTGGAGTTAAGTACAAACATTGAACACAACTAGGTGAAATAAAAGAGTGAGTAGAACCGGTATCTAACACAGTATAGACTTCGTAAGAGCTTATGATTAACTTACCCGTGATAATAGCGTACCGTTTGGACGGATGTGTCCCTCTTGTTCGCATTTGAAACATACGACTGATGGGCGTTCTTCTTCCTTTGAAACGAGTGCTGATGCCGATGTCTTCACGTCATTGTTGAACCTTCTCTTCTTAAAATGTCCATTCTTATTATCTTGGCTATGATTACCACCGAAATGGTTACCATTCTTGGCATGATAATATCCCCCACGATGGTTATCGTTGTTCTGATGATCGTTGCCACCGGTATGATTATTATCGTGTTGTTGGTCGCTGCCTTTTGGTTGTGCTGTCTCATTATCGCGCTCCAATAACTGAGCCCTATTCACAACATCTAAATATAAACAAAGTTTGTGAGAAATGAGGTATTGATGTATATCGGGTTTCAAACCTCGTAAAAACATTCACGTTATTCGCTCCTCATTATCGACCAAATGGGATGCAAACCGGGATAACTCTGTAAACATAGCCTCGTACTGCGACACGGTCATATTGTTTTGCTCCAGCTTGATGAATTCTACCTCCTTCATGTGACGAATATTTTCAGGAAAGTACTTGTCGTTGAATAATTCTTGGAACTTATCCCAAGACATCTTGAGTGCGTCAGGCTGGGTACGTTTTACAGATTCCCACCAATGATCTCCTTCCTCACGCAACATAAAGGTGGCGAATGGAACCTTTTGCTCCTCTGAGCATTCTAAGACATCAAATATCTTGGTAATCTGCTTTATCCATGTCTCCGCCTTAAGTGGTTCTGGCTTTCCCAAATACTCCGGTGGTCCCAGCTCCTTGAACTGCTTAGCGGTGACCAACCGTGGGTTACCATTGTTTCCACCTGCATTATGGACTGGAGCTGCCTTCGCCCGTTGTTGCATGAATTGCTCCTTAAACTGCTTAGCGGTGACCGTCTGAGAGTTATCAGTATTTCTACCTGCATTTTGGACGTGAGCTACCTTCGCCTGTTGTTGCATTAATTGCATAAAGAGAACAGTGAAAGAAATGGTGAGCTCAACTAGCCCAGTAAGAAATATTATGACTAAGATAATGCAGAATAAATTATCATTAGTCCCCAACAATGTTAAACTGATAAAATATAATAGACATCAAGTTTAACTGCAGAGGAACAAGCAATCCATTAAAAGAGTCAAGTAGAAAATAAAATCTACTATCTTTTATGATTTAAAAGGTTTTTCATCAATGTTATCGCCGAGACTCAACTTAATAAATAATCCACATCATGAAATCATCCTTGCACTACAGGCCAAGGATATTCTTTAATATCACGACCACGAATTATTCATGCTTTACGGGCCAAAGATAATCGTGTTTTCATCAACGGTCCTGATCATGCCATAAAACAATTCATCTTTGCACCCTTGGCCGAAGAGAATCCATAGCCATAATGTGACACCCCCAAAATAGGTATACATCACCCATTTTGAGTTGTCAATACACGGTTCAGAAACAACTACAACTTTATTATTACAACATGTAAACTATGAGTTTACATACAGATATTGCCATCTAGACAATATCCACATACAAATAAATCCCCATCATAATTATTGATACATTATTTTACAAAAATGGTGAGGACTACTAAACAACTCTCCCTAGAACCTTCATTCCATACCCCGACTCGTACTCGCTATATTCTCGCCTCCTGAGAAGAAAAATGGAACGAAAAAGAAAAAGGGTGAGCTCAACTAGCCCAGTAAAGAATATTATGACTAAGATAATATACAACAAATTATCGTTAGTCTTCAACAGGGAAAAATCTGATAGAATACAATAGACAACAAATGTTAAATCAATATTCGCAGCGGAAAATATTAATTCATAGAAGAGTTACGTAGAGAATGAAATCTACTAATTTAATAGTCCATCAACAGTATTTTTATCCCTGTAACATCAATCAATGCACCTCTTGAATCATATATTCATCCTTGCACTACAGGCCAAGGATATTCATCAGTTGGTCATGTTCATCTAAACAACTGTTCATTTTTGCACTACGGGCCAAAGATATTCATCAGAAATCATTCATCTTTGCACTACAGGCCAAAGATATTCAATAATATCATCATTTAAGACTGAGGATGATGGAAAATATTTTTAAAGAAACGAATCCAGTGAAACAAAATGACAAGGATTAAGGATTAAGGATTCGTACTTTGTTTTATCCACGTCCAAAAATACCTCAAAAATAATCATAGTGGTGTAAAATTCAAGAATGATCAAAACATGGATACAATCAAAGCTAGTATCCGGAATAGATATTTTAGACAAAAAGAAGAAATTTCATTTTTCGGTGAATAGTGCCGTATTCGTGAGTAGTATCGTATACGTGAATAGTGTCGTATACGTGAATAATAACTCCGACACCAAAAGATAGTAATTTCACAAAAAAAACATCTTCACGCTTCGTGAATAGTACTCGTGAATAGTAACTCATGAATAGTAACTCATGAATAGTAACTCGTGAATAGTAACTCATGAATAGTAACCCCGAAATGAAAAAGTTCCAAATTTGATAAAAAGTTCAGATCAATACTTCGGCATAATGATATTAGAAGAAATAATATCATTTTAAAAAAAATAATATCCCTTACCTCGAAAGATTTATACTTCTAGCTGAAACACCGGATATAGGCTATGACTTGAACTTTCACCGTATAGCAATACTCAAAGTATACTCAAAATACTCACAAGAATACGCTCGATAATATAGAGAGAGAAAACTTCAGTTTCTGGTGTGATTTTCAATTCTAACCTAAGCACCTATTTATAGGAAATTGCTTAGAACACCAAAGTGGAAAATTTATTTTAATAATAATATATATATAAATCAAGATTCCTACGCCTCTAGAAATCAGATTTCTAACATATCCCACATGCTCATCTTCTAGAAGGAGTGAAAAAAACGTTTTTGTTAAAAAAAATATTTAAAACTTCCAAAAATCAATTATTTCGGAGCTTCAGAACTTCAATAATTCATAATAAATAGCCCTTTTATCAGAAAATTCGAATCTCGCGAGTTTTTATAGGAAATTCAATTCTCTACAACTTTACAGAAGGAAGTTTTTCCAAATTCCAAACAAAAATTGACCAAAATCCACAAACGAGCGATTTTACAGGTTATAATCAAATTTCAGTCAAAAAATGGGGTCCACCGACATATTTAACATGTTTTAAATATTTTTGGTAACAAAAATACTCCTCCTCCACATATACTCAAATATCATCATTATTAAAATATAATAATATATTTAAATGAATTATTTTATCATAAAAAGATAAAATATTAATTTTTAACAATTGTCACATTAAAAAATTTTCTCCATCTATATCCACATAAAATCAATATTTTCCTCATCATATAAATCAATAATTTAATTATTCACAAATAATATTACAGAATCATAATACTGACAACCAGGCCGTTCCCAGGAAAGAGGGGGCTTTCCAATAAGAATTTCTTCTTACTGGCGCGCAATTAGGTGACCAAACCTCTCCTTAGATAGAACTTTCTAGACATTGCCAATAATGTTATCTAATAATATTATTCAGATAATATGAATTATTGATTCGATAATGAAAAATACTGTGTAATGACAATTATTGAAACAACAGCAATATAAAGATATCAACGCAACAGTTATTGAATCAATATAATAAAATACTGAACAATAATTACTGTAACCATTATTGAGTAGTGCCTTCTTACGTAAGAGTCAATAATTGGTGCAATACCGTGTGCTACTGTGCAACAACGCGTATTACTGTGTTTTAACCATCGGGTATTCCAACAGTGTAAACGGTAACAACTACGCCGTTATTTTTAAACAACTTATATTTGTCGTTTTCTTCCTCCAATCGCTTTCCGTTATGGGGCCCACACATGGCTGCGCCGTCGTACGAATATTCCCCGACAGTACGAATATTCCACGACCAAACGAATATTCCCCAACAACAATGAATATTTTATAACCACTTGCTTATTTTGAAATATTTGCGTATTTTACCCATAACTATCCACATTAATCACATCAACCCTTACTATTTCAAAATAATAATTAGAGGAAATTAAATTTTATTTATTAATTATTTGGGGTCTTACACATAATCATATCAAAAACTGTCCATCAATGCACTACGGGTCAATGAGGACTTTTTCCACATCATTTGTAACATTACGGTCATGATTATACTGAATAATCCCTGGTCATAATCATACCAAGTCCATCTATGCACTACAAGCCACAGATGACTTTCAAGATAATATAAACATGAGGATGATAACAATGATATAAGAATTCAATAAAATAAGTTCTAGAATTAATTTTTCCAGGAACCAATAACGTCCAAATTGTCAACATGATACTGCTTTGTAGGGTAAAATCCAAGAATGCTCAGAAGAATATTTCCATGAAAAATACTGGATGAAGCGCAAATATCAAGGATATTCCACTAATTTCATGGTGTATAGAAGTCAAAATTTTAATCAACTGAGTAAAATACCGAATGGAATAACAAAAGATATCACCATGCATGCAGTACTTCGCATAGACGGTTATTCCAACAGAATAATAATAACGGAACCAGGTCAGGTGAAATTCACACCGACAGGATGTTCCAACAGAATAATAAATGCGAAATAATAAATGATGGAACCAGGTCCGGCGTATAGCTCAGACAGGATATTCCGACAGAATAATAAAGACGGAATAATAAAAATAGAACCAGGTCTGGCGTATAGCACAGACAGAATAATAAAGACATAATAATAGAAGAATGTCATCAAGTATAGGGTAGGCCGCGTATATAGGTTATTCCAACAGAACAATAAAGAAATGGAATAACAGAAGTTCTTTTTTGAATACAAAAGAATAATATCCCTTACCGTAAAATAATACTTGATATAAGAGTAGTGAAGTAGCAGAAAACTTTTCGTCTATCTCTCTATAGTCTCTCTCTATAGTTTCTCTCTCTAGAGTTCAGTGAATTCGTAAGAAAATAATGAAGGAATGAGCTTCTATTTATAGGAAAATGAAATGCATAGTAACTAATCCATGAACGGTCTAGATTGATTTACTTTAATCTGACGGTCCATATTTAAAGAAATATCTTTTAAATAAAATATAATATATTCTATTTATATAAAAAGATTTTTATTATGCAAACACTATGAATAATAAAATATAATATATTCTATTTATAGAATAACTTTAATAAAGTATTCTGTTTTATATAAAAAGATTTTACTATGCAAAATACTATGCATAATAGAATATAATATATTCTTTTTATAGAATAACTTTAATAAAGTATTCTGTTTTATATAAAAAGATGTTTCTATTTTATTACGTGAATAAAACAAAACTTCTAAATCAACAATAATTGAATTAAATAATGTGAGATACTATGCAGCAACTATTGTAGCAATAATTGAACAAAACTGAGTGATTTCTCACATAAATATCAATAATCAATACCGTGTGCTACTATGCAACAACGCGTATTACTGTACTTTTACTACCGAGTAGTTCAACAGTATCAACGGTAAAACTTTCGCCGTTATTTTCAATAAAATATTTTTATCGTTTTCTCAATCCGACAATAATTCTGTTGTGGGGTTCACCAATGATTGTGTCGTCGTACGAATGTTTCCTGTTTAAAACGAATATTCTCCGACCAATCGAATATAATATGACAACTTGCATACTTTGCAAAATTTATAAATATTACCCACAACTATAACATTATCTCAAATTCACACCATAATATAAAAAAAAATTATTTCGAGAAAATTAATTCTTTATTCATAAAATCTGGGGTTTCACATATTCAATGTCTTGGGATGTACGGAGGAACAGAAGGTTTCATTCGCCACCTTTATGCTCCGTGGCGAGGCAGACTACTGGTGCGAGTCTGTAAAACGGATTTTGATCAGGTCCGGGAGTCCGGACCTGATCCGTGCGCTATATATATATATATATATATATATATATATATATATATATATATATATATATATATTAATAACTGAATTAATATTATGTAATATGTTCTTATTAATTATTTGATTATGTCCTTATAAAATTATACTACTAATTCTTGTTTCCTTATAAAATTACGATACTAATTTCAGTTTTTAATTTAGATTGATAAATAATTTAGGTTGACTTAAAATAAAAAAAAGGCAAAAGTGAAACCAAAAAAAGGCGGATAAATCAAATTATCTATTAATTATAGTATAGATAGATAGATAAATTACATAATAAAAAAAATAATAACAATTTAGAAATATTAACAAATTTAGACACATAACACGATATATGAATAATAGCATCTTCACCCATGCAAAACATGGGATTTTACTATAAAGTTATGATATTGTAAAAAAATTATAAATACATTATTAGATTTATTAGGTAAAATAGTTCTAATAACTAAATAATTTCTTTCTAAAATTATACTCCCTCTGTCCCAAATTAACTGCTCAATTTTGACCTTTTTAGTCAAATTGTCTATTTTTAGAATTAATAATTAAGCATATATAAATATATTTCTAAAATTATAAAAATTAGGATTAGTAATAAATTGTATATACTTTCTTTTGGTTATTGTGATAACCCCGAATCCGGGCCCCGAATCGCCACGGATCCGGTATACTATTTCTATCACTATTTGCGGAAGATATAAACATAAATTGTTTATACATTACATTACACACTATTCCCCAAGGTCGAGTAACCTTAACTTATTACACATTTCCTAAAATATCTATTACACAACAATATTTATTCATAATTACAAACTAACTGCACTTTATATTCCAAGCTGTACTTAGCTTTAATCGTTTTCTGTATACGACGCATTTGCTTTACCTGCAATGTTTTATCATGATATAGCAAGGGTGAGCATGAAAGTTGCCCATCAAGTTTATATACAATAACATAACAATATATCATGATTGAAGAGTTTGAATAATAAGCTGGCTATAATTCAACAATATGATTGTGAACTAGCAGGAACAAAATTATGACTGAACAAGTATTTCTGAACCAACTGGTAATGAAGGTGATCAGCCTTTCATACCTGACTTATACATGCAAGATGTACAGAGTACAAATTTCATGGCAATCAATAATGATTAACCATAAGCTTGAAGAAACTACTCTTATTAGAGTTAAGTACAAGAAAAACTTGCCTGAACCGTTGATTACCGCAACGCAATTTAATTTAATCTCTCACGAAAGACCTATCAGTTATAAGATTGATCTTTTAATCAGTAAAACATACTTTATTCATAATACTATCTAATACTTAATCAGATATTAGATAACAGCTTAACACATCAATATCATTATCATCCTTTGATAATTATCCAATCACAATATCCTAACCCTTATGATTTATCACCATTTTAAAACCGTAATAACTACCACATTATTCCTTAATCATTAATATTTATTTAATATAAAATATTAATGAAAATCATTACATAATATTATAATATAATTATAATATATCAAAATATTTTTAATACTTTAAAATCATTTTTATATGATTTTCCAACATTTAAATCCATTATCCGATAATTAATATTAATATTAAAATATTAATATTTCCATGCCAAAATATCAAAAGGTATCTTTTATAACTTAAAATATTTTTATAAAACTTAAATCATTTTTATATGATTTTTAAAACATTAAAACTATTTTATTCCATAATTATTTAACTTCCTTGGATAATTTATCAAAAATTAATTCTAGTGCGTAGCTTAAGAAATTAGCTACCTCGTGCTTAACTCCAGTGATGCCCATCTTTTGGCATAACCTTACATATGTTAACGTGATACTCCATTTTAAATTTCGTGGCAATCGGAGTTGTAGAACTCCGTTTATAGCGATTTCCGTCGGAAAATCACAAAAATTCGAACGGTCATAACTTGGTCGTTTTAACTCGGAATCAGCTCATTTTTGGACACGAGCTACATATTACCATATATTTTCATTTTCCAGAAGCCTGGAATTTTTCTCATTAACTAAATGTCCGAAACAGCCCTCGGAAAATTTTGGGCAGAAGCTTTTTGATGTTTGGCAGTTTTGGAGTCCTTTGTTAAAACTTATATAAAACGAGTTCTGTAACTCCGATTAATGATCCGTCAATTTTGTTGGGTTCCTATCTTTCCGAACTACAATTTTCATATATCACAATCCATATTTGGACATGTTAAGCTCCCGGAATTTAGCCCGGAAGTGACTGTTTCAAATCTGTCCTTTTCACAGTTTTTCTTAGTTTTGTGTAGTTTGGGAAAAATCCCATAACTCTCTCCTCCGATGTCGGATTTAGTCCGTTTCAGAGTCTATGGAAAGCTTATTGAGTGTACTACAACATATCTCAAATCCAGAATTTTTAGAACAACCTAACAGATCCGGAAATTTCTGTTTTAGGACAGCAGTCCACTAACTCATTTAAAACCAACAAACTGTTTTGGTAAATCTTCTTTATTCAAGCTTATCAACCCTAAAAATGACAAGATCTAACCATAAAATATCATTTATCATGTAGACCTATAGTTTTCATGCTCAAGATCATGAACTTCATGGTTCAAAATCATAAGTTCAACACAAAAATCAAAAACACTTTAACTATTCTAGAAAATTTCCATTCTTCAATTCCTTTGGATTTCAACCAAAATCAACACCTAATATGGTTAGATATAAACATGATACACTCATCAACATGTATATACATGACTTTTGAGTTTATAAACAAAGTTTCTTAGTTCCTAAAACAAGCATCCAACACAAGAAGAAATTCTTTGTTATACCTTAGCTTCCTTGCTCTCCTTCTTCTCCTTCTCCATAGCTTGATCATGGTTCTTGATTTCATGAGTGTCCAAATCTCCTCTCCTTCTTCTTCTCTTAGAGTGGCCGAACATGGCCTCACTCTCTCTCCCTTTCTCTATTTCTTTAGTTCCTTGCAACTTGGAAGAAAGATATAAGAGATGAAAGAAAATAAAGAAACTAGACTTTTGTGTAGCTTTTAATAAATTGCCCACACTCCCTCTCCTTTCCTTTTCTTGTAGCATATCCGGCCAAGCCTCTTCAATGCTCCAATAATTCTCTCATTCTCCCTTAATAAATTGCTAAGGATTGCTTGCCAACAAAACATAAGTGTTGGACCAATAAAAAAAATGACACCTTGCTAGCTAGAACTAGATTAGGCTTAGGGTTGTTCACCAAATAAAGTTAACCATTAAATGCATTCATCCCCCCTTCTAGTGCTCCTCATGTGGCTGGCCATGTGCCTTAAAATTGCTCCAAGTTTGCTTTCTAATTTACCTCTTATTTGAGTTAACAAATGTCCAAAAATTCTTCTCCCACTTGGCTAAAAATTGAGCCATTCTTTTAATGTTTTGCTTGGTCCTCTAACCAATTTCATTCACCAATACTTGAGCTATAAAATATACATAGTCCATTGCCTTTAATTCTTATCCAACCCAAATCATTTACTTAGGGTTTTTACTTCTCCATTAAAACACAAATCCTTGCTCATTTAATTTATTTCCTTAACCCAATTAGACTTGCTATAATTAGGTTATAAAATTAACCATTATAAAATAAATCTCCTAGAATTTGTAAGTATTCTAAATACCACAATTCTCTTTTCCCATAACCCCTTAGGTTATTAAATCCTTCATTCCTAATATATAATTAGGGTTACACTAATTTCTTTTGTTTGTTTATATAATAAACAAATCTAAACCATCACACAATATTCATATTCATTACACACAACTTTTTAACCCTTAGGGTTTAATACTTCGCATTTAGAATTCCCAAATTAGGGTTTAAATATCCGAATTTAGGGTTTCGGATTCCCGGAACAGAAACTAGGGTTTCAGAACCGATTTCTATGATTTCTAACAGTTCGTTAGATTTTTCTAACTTAATAAACATATGATTAACATAAATTTAGGGTTTGCTAAAGTTATAACTTATCTGATCAATCCTTGATCTTAAATCATTATGGTTCACATATGTAACCAAATATACCGACTAGTATTCACTTCAATACTTATTCCTGATAATTCTTCAAAAGAATTTTAAATCCACCATAATCTTATACCTCATTACTAGACTATCACTTACAGTCTATCACCTAATTCAAGTTTTGTTCAAAACTTTTGAAATTCTTGGAATTTCATTACATAACTGCCAATTCCATACACTTATTTCCTGTCTAGGTCTATTATTTGACCTTAAATCAATCATTTATGATTTTAATAAATTGTCTAAATTCTCGGGTTGTCACATTCACCCCTCCTTATAAGAATTTCGTCCCCGAAATTCACCTTACTCCTTACACCTTACACCTTTGCACCTTACACCTTTTATAGTGAGTGATCACACAAGATCTTGAACTTATTTTCTCGGGTATCTATCAAAGATTTACTTTGATATATACTCAAATTTCTCGGGTATCTATCAAAGATACTCAAACTTCTCGGGTATCTATCAAAGATACTCAAACTTCTCGGGTATCTATTAAAGATACTCAAACTTCTCGGGTATCTGTCAAAGATACTCAAAACGCGTGCAAAGGTCAAATTCTCACCTAATAAAATATTCCCCTTTTTATATAAAAGGTTGTTCTTCTCAGTCTTGGAATCAATATTTTGATTTTACAACGAAATATTATGATTTCAAATTCTATTTGCTTCTCTTCTCTTCTCCAACCTATCAAGTTTTCATTCTTGATCTAGCCGAAATAACTGGCAATGATCTATCATTAATTCTCTTCTCTTTTCTCTCCATTTATTTCTATAATTCTCAATTCTCCATTCACAACTATACCCAGTTCATAAAACCACACTTATGAGTTCATAACCTGGCCATAATTATATGAGTTTACGAACTTACCCTAGTCTGACCTTTGGCGTCCGTTCGCTGAGGGGCTCATAAACATTCCATATAACTATGAGTCAAGAATGTCACATAAGTATGAGTTCTAAGAACTCGTACTTAATTCGATATTCTCTACCTATGACCTGTTATCTATATATAATAACTAGCGTGACACAACATTTCAATTCTTACCAATGCCACCAACCAAGTAGTTTTTACACCAAGTACAATTCCCCTCCCATACGAGAAATCATACAACTCTGTTGCTGGCACAAGTCCTCATTGAAATCCCCACCTAATACTAACTCCACACTTACTCCATACGAATTTTATTTAATCCGTATTTACAATTCATAACTCTTTTATGAGTTTTCATAGTACCATATCATAGTACAACTAATATACAGCATCTTGCTGTAAACTTTTCAATCATAAGATTGATCCTTTTCCCACATCATAACTTTATCAGATCACGGGGTGATCTTATCGTATATGTTACGATTTATTTTCATGCACTATGATCGTTTAGTTTTTACGATCTTCTATCCCAGCTATCACTTTATCAGATCACGGGGTGATCTTATCGTATACATTACGATTCAATTCTATGACTTGATCGTTTTATTTTACGATCTTCTATCCCTGCACTTTCAGTCTTTTAGACTTTATTATCAGAGTTAGGGAACTCTGTGCTTTACACTCGCCGAGATTCGTCTTTGAATCATACTGACCACTAACTCTATTTGAGTTAGACTTATCCTGATCACTGCGGTTATTGGTCTCAGGTATTACTACCTAAGCTTCATAACCAACAGCTCTGATACCAACTGTGATAACCCCGAATCCGGGCCCCGAATCGCCACGGATCCGGTATACTATTTCTATCACTATTTGCGGAAGATATAAACATAAATTGTTTATACATTACATTACACACTATTCCCCAAGGTCGAGTAACCTTAACTTATTACACATTTCCTAAAATATCTATTACACAACAATATTTATTCATAATTACAAACTAACTGCACTTTATATTCCAAGCTGTACTTAGCTTTAATCGTTTCCTGTATACGACGCATTTGCTTTACCTGCAATGTTTTATCATGATATAGCAAGGGTGAGCATGAAAGTTGCCCAGCAAGTTTATATACAATAACATAACAATATATCATGATTGAAGAGTTTGAATAATAAGCTGGCTATAATTCAACAATATGATTGTGAACTAACAGGAACAAAATTATGACTGAACAAGTATTTCTGAACCAACTGGTAATGAAGGTGATCAGCCTTTCATACCTGACTTATACATGCAAGATGTACAGAGTACAAATTTCATGGCAATCAGTAATGATTAACCATAAGCTTGAAGAAACTACTCTTATTAGAGTTAAGTACAAGAAAAACTTGCTTGAACCGTTGATTACCGCAACGCAATTTAATTTAATCTCTCACGAAAGACTTATCAGTTATAAGATTGATCTTTTAATCAGTAAAACATACTTTATTCATAATACTATCTAATACTTAATCAGATATTAGATAACAGCTTAACACATCAATATCATTATCATCCTTTGATAATTATCCAATCACAATATCCTAACCCTTATGATTTATCACCATTTTAAAACCGTAATAACTACCACATTATTCCTTAATCATTAATATTTATTTAATATAAAATATTAATGAAAATTATTACATAATATTATAATATAATTATAATATATCAAAATATTTTTAATACTTTAAAATCATTTTTATATGATTTTCCAACATTTAAATCCATTATCCGATAATTAATATTAATATTAAAATATTAATATTTCCATGCCAAAATATCAAAAGGTATCTTTTATAACTTAAAATATTTTTATAAAACTTAAATCATTTTTATATGATTTTTAAAACATTAAAACTATTTTATTCCATAATTATTTAACTTCCTTGGATAATTTATCAAAAATTAATTCTAGTGCGTAGCTTAAGAAATTAGCTACCTCGTGCTTAACTCCAGTGATGCCCATCTTTTGGCATAACCTTACATATGTTAACGTGATACTCCATTTTAAATTTCGTGGCAATCGGAGTTGTAGAACTCCGTTTATAGCGATTTCCGTCGGAAAATCACAAAAATTCGAACGGTCATAACTTGGTCGTTTTAACTCGGAATCAGCTCATTTTTGGACACGAGCTACATATTACCATATATTTTCATTTTCCAGAAGCCTGGAATTTTTCTCATTAACTAAATGTCCGAAACAGCCCTCGGAAAATTTTGGGCAGAAGCTTTTTGATGTTTGGCAGTTTTGGAGTCCTTTGTTAAAACTTATATAAAACGAGTTCTGTAACTCCGATTAATGATCCGTCAATTTTGTTGGGTTCCTATCTTTCCGAACTACAATTTTCATATATCACAATCCATATTTGGACATGTTAAGCTCCCGGAATTTAGCCCGGAAGTGACTGTTTCAAATCTGTCCTTTTCACAGTTTTTCTTAGTTTTGTGTAGTTTGGGAAAAATCCCATAACTCTCTCCTCCGATGTCGGATTTAGTCCGTTTCAGAGTCTATGGAAAGCTTATTGAGTGTACTACAACATATCTCAAATCCAGAATTTTTAGAACAACCTAACAGATCCGGAAATTTCTGTTTTAGGACAGCAGTCCACTAACTCATTTAAAACCAACAAACTGTTTTGGTAAATCTTCTTTATTCAAGCTTATCAACCCTAAAAATGACAAGATCTAACCATAAAATATCATTTATCATGTAGACCTATAGTTTTCATGCTCAAGATCATGAACTTCATGGTTCAAAATCATAAGTTCAACACAAAAATCAAAAACACTTTAACTATTCTAGAAAATTTCCATTCTTCAATTCCTTTGGATTTCAACCAAAATCAACACCTAATATGGTTAGATATAAACATGATACACTCATCAACATGTATATACATGACTTTTGAGTTTATAAACAAAGTTTCTTAGTTCCTAAAACAAGCATCCAACACAAGAAGAAATTCTTTGTTATACCTTAGCTTCCTTGCTCTCCTTCTTCTCCTTCTCCATAGCTTGATCATGGTTCTTGATTTCATGAGTGTCCAAATCTCCTCTCCTTCTTCTTCTCTTAGAGTGGCCGAACATGGCCTCACTCTCTCTCCCTTTCTCTATTTCTTTAGTTCCTTGCAACTTGGAAGAAAGATATAAGAGATGAAAGAAAATAAAGAAACTAGACTTTTGTGTAGCTTTTAATAAATTGCCCACACTCCCTCTCCTTTCCTTTTCTTGTAGCATATCCGGCCAAGCCTCTTCAATGCTCCAATAATTCTCTCATTCTCCCTTAATAAATTGCTAAGGATTGCTTGCCAACAAAACATAAGTGTTGGACCAATAAAAAAAATGACACCTTGCTAGCTAGAACTAGATTAGGCTTAGGGTTGTTCACCAAATAAAGTTAACCATTAAATGCATTCATCCCCCCTTCTAGTGCTCCTCATGTGGCTGGCCATGTGCCTTAAAATTGCTCCAAGTTTGCTTTCTAATTTACCTCTTATTTGAGTTAACAAATGTCCAAAAATTCTTCTCCCACTTGGCTAAAAATTGAGCCATTCCTTTAATGTTTTGCTTGGTCCTCTAACCAATTTCATTCACCAATACTTGAGCTATAAAATATACATAGTCCATTGCCTTTAATTCTTATCCAACCCAAATCATTTACTTAGGGTTTTTACTTCTCCATTAAAACACAAATCCTTGCTCATTTAATTTATTTCCTTAACCCAATTAGACTTGCTATAATTAGGTTATAAAATTAACCATTATAAAATAAATCTCCTAGAATTTGTAAGTATTCTAAATACCACAATTCTCTTTTCCCATAACCCCTTAGGTTATTAAATCCTTCATTCCTAATATATAATTAGGGTTACACTAATTTCTTTTGTTTGTTTATATAATAAACAAATCTAAACCATCACACAATATTCATATTCATTACACACAACTTTTTAACCCTTAGGGTTTAATACTTCGCATTTAGAATTCCCAAATTAGGGTTTAAATATCCGAATTTAGGGTTTCGGATTCCCGGAACAGAAACTAGGGTTTCAGAACCGATTTCTATGATTTCTAACAGTTCGTTAGATTTTTCTAACTTAATAAACATATGATTAACATAACTTTAGGGTTTGCTAAAGTTATAACTTATCTGATCAATCCTTGATCTTAAATCATTATGGTTCACATATGTAACCAAATATACCGACTAGTATTCACTTCAATACTTATTCCTGATAATTCTTCAAAAGAATTTTAAATCCACCATAATCTTATACCTCATTACTAGACTATCACTTACAGTCTATCACCTAATTCAAGTTTTGTTCAAAACTTTTGAAATTCTTGGAATTTCATTACATAACTGCCAATTCCATACACTTATTTCCTGTCTAGGTCTATTATTTGACCTTAAATCAATCATTTATGATTTTAATAAATTGTCTAAATTCTCGAGTTGTCACAGTTATAATCTCTTCACCTGTATTTTAGCAAAAATAGTAAAAAGATTAGTTTTAAAAATGGTCAATTTGACTTTAAAAAGTCAAAACTGAGCAGTTAATTTGGGACGGAGGGAGTAATACTTATACTTGAATATAAGTACACTTATCAATCCAACCTGATCATTAAGTTATTTAGATAGGTTTTGTATAGAGATAAGGTTGTATCCCTTATCCAAAATAGGTTATTCATACATATTTGTATCCTCTTTATATAACTAGTCATGTACTACAATCAAAAACAATATAAAGAAAATTATTCAATTACCAAAGCAGACTTTTTTACACTTATATTTTATAACGAGTACCAAATTCAAGTTATATAAGGCGATTTATGTGAAAATTATTTTTTTTATAACCATATTATCTAAGTTGTAATAAAAATTTATCTCGTAATGGTAACAAATTAATATTAAATAATTTCTTTCTAAAATTATAGTACTTATACTTGAATATAAGTACACTTATATTTAATAACGAGTAACAAATTCAAGTTATATAAGGCGATTTATGTGAAAATAATTTTTTTTTAAACCATATTATCTAAGTTGTAATAAAATTTTATCTCATAATGGTAACAAATTAATATTAAATAATATGATCTTATAATTATTTTCTTAGAAATTATATTACTACTTTAATTTTTGGATGTGGTTAAACTGAACGAATGTCTTTTTGAAGACTTATAATATTCTTATCGTTTTGAATTTTTATTTATAGATTCTTAATTGATAGAGTAATTAATTTTTATTTTTATTTAATAATTGAATCATATGGTCAATTAGTATATTATATTTTTATTTTAATAACAATAACAATTATGCCATCTGAATAATTATTATATCTCATTTATACTCGAAACTATTATTATACTTATAGTTTAATAATAATAACAATTTTAAGTTAGGTAGATGATTTTTATGATAATTTTTTTCTTGTTAAACTATTTTATCAAAATCCTTCTCAAACTATATTATCTAAGTTGTAACAAAATTTTATTTAATAATGGTAACAAATTAATATTAGGTAAGATGATTTTATGATTGTACATATATCCCTTCAAACTTACCATAACTTCACAATACAAAATATTAGCACAATCCTAAATTTATTCAATCAATTAAAAATCAACCAAATAACTTGAATTGAGGCATCATATCTTCAAAATTATACATCAATAGTTGTCTGCACCTCAAAAACAAGAGTCTTAAACCACAAACATTAAGTATCATCATGTCAACAACCCCAGTAAGTTGGACGTGGGAAGAGAACAAAGCTTTTGAGAACGGCATTGCAATGTATTTGAGGAAAGAATCGGAAGACGAATTCCAGCAGATTGCGGCGATGGTTCCGAGTAAAACCATGGAGCAAGTGAAATATCACTACAAGATTCTTGTAGAGGATCTACAGAAAATAGAAGATGGACTTGTTCCGCTTCCTAATTATATTGATGCGGAGCAATCTGACAATGAGTCGGAGGAATCTGACAATGAGTCCACTGAATCTGACAATGAGTCGGTTGGATCGTCTAGTATAAAAGAATGATTCAGTTTTTATGCTCTTTACTTGTGTGCTAGAAATAAGTTGTGAATAAAATTTAATGGAATGAATTATGTGTAATTTTCTCCGTCTTTTCTTCTTATCTTCTTATCGTGGAAAGCTAAAAATTTATTCAAGTCATGAATAAAATATTATGGGATGAATCACATGCAATATCTCTCTCTCTCTCACTCTCGTCCATTCATGTTGGTTAAAATGTTTTGGAATTTGAAAACTTGAGGGAAAATAAAGAAAAATTAAATAATGTGTTTCAAATTATGTGCTGGAAATAATTTATGAATTTAATGGAATGAATTATGTGTAATTATTTCTCTTCTTTTCTTCTTATCTCCCTCTCCTATTTTACAGTTAATAGTATTTTTTTTATAATTTACAGTATTTATGATTATATTGACTACAATTAAACTAATATTTATCATATTTGATTTTGAAAATTTCTTATATTGGCTTTTAAATTTTGGAATTGAGAGACTATAAAAATTCAAAATTTAATTCAAGTTCTTATTTCACCATTCGTTACCCATTTTTTTTTAAAAAAATTATTCTTTATTTTAGGTTTTATAGAAATTATTTTCATTTAGATAATACTTTTTCCTTTTATTTTTATTTGGGTGTCATAAACTGTGATTTTGAGTACTATTTTCTAATTACAATTGGTTAACTATTTCCAGGAAGTTCATCCTTTCAAATTTATAACGACTTCATATAACAAATTTCTAGGGCAATCAATCATAAAATTAGTAACAATTTTATAACTTAATTTCCTGGAAGATTTTATTCTTTTTTATCGTCAAAAAACTGAAAATAAAATTGTCAAAAAAATGAAATTTTTAGCACAGTTTCCTGCAATTAAGTTCATCCCATCAAACTTACCATAACTTCACAACACAAAATATTAGCGCAATCCTAAATTTATTCAATCAATTAAAAATCATCCAAATAACTTGAATTGAGGCATCATATCTTCAAAATTATGTCGTGTCATTCATCAAGCCAAAAATTATCCACCTTCAAAATTATGTCGTGTCATTCATCAAGCCAAAAATTTTCCACCCATTTTTTCATGATTAATGCTTTCTAAAATTATATATAACTCATTTATACTCGAAACTATTATTATAATTATATTTTAATAATAATAACAAATTTAAGTTAGGTAGATGCTTTTTATGATAAATATTTTTTCTTGCCAAACTATTTTATCTAAATGGAAATATAATTTTATTTAAACTTGCAATATATATATATATATATATATATATATATATATATATATTTGAATAAAAAAATCAATTAATATTAGACACGATGATTTTATTTTAATTATTTCCTTAAACAATTATACTACTAATTCTCGTTTTCTTATAAAACTACGATACTAATTTCAATTTTTAAATAAGCACGTATTATTATGTATATATATTTTAATAAAAATAACAACTCAATATTATATAAGATGATCTTATTTTTATTGTTTCTTGATAAAACTATAAACTAATTAATTGCAAAGCACAGGGTCTTATTCTTTATTATTTTTTCTATAAAAAAAGAATATTTTTTGAACCCATATTGAATTAAAAAAAATTAAAGAATATCTATCAACAAAATCCTTCTCAAACTATATTATATAAGTTGCAAAAAAAATTTATTTAATAATGATAACAAATTAATATTTGGTAACATGATTTTATGATTGTTTTATTATAAACTATATTACTAATGCATGAGCCCGAATTTTCTTTATAATTGTTATTATAATTAGTAAATGGTTAAATTGATAACATATTAAAGTTAAGGGTGATATTTGTAAATTATTAAAGTGTGTCGGAGAATATTCGTTCTGTTGAAAATATTAGGTAAAAGTACGACGGCGCCGAAATAGCCAATATCATTGGTGGGACCCACAACGAAATTTTGTCGGATGCAAAAAACGACATAAATAATCTTTTTAATAAAAATTGTCAACGATACTATCACTTTCAACTGTTTAAATACTCGGTAATAAAAGTATAGTAGCGTGCGGTATTCTACAGTGATACTATCACTTATCTTTTGATTAAATAATTATTAAAATAACAACTGCATAATATTTCATATTATTGAACACAATAACTGTCACAGTAGCAAATGAACTGTATTTCATATTATTATATCAATAATTGACATGGCACGGTAAATCATATTATTTGATATGATATTATTAGACCAATAAATATTATTAACAATTTCTAGAAAATTCTGTCAAGGAAAGAGGTAATTTAATTGCGCATTGTTTATACGAAAGGTCCCCTCTTTCTTGGGAATGGTGCGGTTATCAAGATTGAAAGTATATAATAATTATACTACGAAGAAATTAGTGAGCACCAGTTCACTGTAGCAATCACATGGTATTATGAATGTCACAATAATTGTCACAACATCTCATATTATTGAACCAATAATTGACATCGTAGCAAGGGTAGTAATGGAAAGTTGCATAAATGGAAGTCACGGATATTAATTAGTTAGGCCGACTCATTATTTGAAGAACATGTGATATTAATACATTAAGTCAATAATGTAGAAGACGAATAATATAATTAAAAATAAGGAAAATGGAATAATCTTTTTGATAATGGATAAATCTTTTCGAATATATAATTATAATGGATGGGAATGGGTAATTATTATGTTTAAATTAAAGATAATGGATAAAAATGGTTAATCATTATGTTTAAAGATAATGATAATGGATGAATAATATATTTATAAAATGTGGAATATTTTGGCTATAAATAGGAAGACTTATCATAAGGAAATTCATAACTTCCTTGTTATACTTTTTTCCACTCTCTAAAAATTTCTTAGTGTAAGTTATCTCTAAGTGTGTTAGCCTATCTTTAATATTTGTGAAGATCAGTAAGAGTATGAGTATTGTTCAAGTAAGTCTTTCTATAAAAGTTGATCAAACACCCACGCACATCACACGGTGTTTATAATTCTTCATTTAAAAATGTTATTTTGAAAAACATCCTATGGAAGATTTAATTTTGAAATATTATTTTAAAGCTTATTATGTACACTACACAAGTTTATACTATATAGTCACTTTTGATAATTTCATAATATACGAGTTAGTGTACACCATATATGATAGTTACTAATTAAAGTATAAATATATTTAGGTTGATAAACTTCATAGAAGCAACATCCGATCACTTGTTTATTGAGGTAAGTGGTATCATTTTCTTTCATACTCCTAAATCTAACTTACTATGGTAATTATTGCTTTTATAATTCCAGAAATGATTAAAAGTTCCTTTGAGGTTTGTGCTTCATCTAATATCATTTCACTTGAACTTTTTATTTGTGTGATCCTTCTTATTAAATTTTAAATCGTTATCTTTGAAATATGAATCTTGAATATCATTCTTCAATTTGACTCCATATTTTAGTCATCATGTTGACAATTTGGATATTATTGGACTCTAGACAAATTAAATATCAAATCTCGAATATTTATTCTTTTATCTTATTATTTTTACAACTTTCGTTCATCCTTTATATCGATGTTATTAAAATCAAGTTATTGTAAATATATTTGACCTGAGTGCAAAGATAATATGATTGGTGAATGTCTTTGGTCTGGATGCGAAGACGATATATAATTGTTGAGTGTATTTGGTCTGTATGGCAAGGACACGTGGTAAAAAGTTCTATTTGGTCCGTAATGCAAAGATGAACTGTTGATTGACATGATCATAACCATTGGTGTTATAATTGAATATCTTTGGCCCGTAGTGCAAAGATGAACTGTTGATTTGTATAATTATGATCAGGAACTAATGATTGGTGTTACATGGATAAAATATTGATGCTAAACTTTAAAAGTGGAGAAGATTGTGGACAACATGATCTATTTTACTCTCATAATTGATTGTTATTTATGTTACAGTTGTTGATATAAAATTTGTTATCTATTATATTCTATCAAATTATTCAATGTTGAAGTCTAATGATAATTTATTATTCATTATTTTAGTCATGATATTCATTATAATTTATTCGGTTGAATCTGACAATGAGTCGGTTGGATCGTCTAGTATAAAAGAATGATTCAGTTTTTATGCTATGTTAGTGGAAAGCTAAAAATTTATTCAAGTCACGAATAAAATTTTATGGGATGAATCACATGCAATATCTCTCTCACTCTCGTCCTTTTATGTTAGTTAAAATGTTTTAGAATTTGAAAATTTGAGGGAAAATACAGAAAAATAATATAATGTGTTTCAAATTATAAAATTATTGTTAGCTTTTGAAATTTAATTTGAGATATTGTTAAAACTCTAAATTAAGTAGATTCAATAAGAACTATAAAATTTATTGACTTTTGAAAGTCAATTTGAAATATTAATTTTTAAACTCAAAATTAAGTTGATTTGATAAGAATTGTCAAATAATAAATTTTACAATTAACAGTAAATTTTTGATAATTTATAGTATTTACGATTATATTGACTACAATTAAACTAATATTTATCATATTTGATTTTTAAAATTTCTCATATTGGCTTCAAAAAGTCGACAATGATTTTAAATTTTAGAATTGAGAGAATATAAAAATTCAAAATTTTATTCAAGTTCTTATTTCACCATTTGTTACCCATTTTTTTTATAAAAAAAATTATTCATGATTTAATTTTTAAAATTTCTCATATTGACTTCAAAAAGTTGACAATGATTTTAAATTTTGAAATTGAGAGAATATACATATTCAAAAATACATCCAAGTTCTTATTTCAGCATTCGTTACCCATTTTTTTAAAAAAAAATTATTCGTGATTTTAGGTTTTATAGAAATTATTTTCCTTTAGATAGTATTTGTTTTCCTTTTATTTTTATTTGGGTGTCATACAACTAACATAATAGAAAAGAAATTTGAAAATTTAAACTTTTAGGCAATTTCTTTTGTTTGTGAGTACTTTAAATTTTAAAATGAACATAAAAGAACAAAAAAGAAATGGACGAAAACTTAAGTTTTTTGTCCAATTCTTTTGTTACCAAGTTTTTTAATGAATGAAAAAGTAAGATATTAATGTACGGAAAACTTGGCCATTTTTTTGTCAAATTTTTTCGTCCAAAAGTGTAAGAATTTGGATGGAAACCCAAATAATTTTAGTAAATGCTACTTAGTTTATGAGAAATATTATTTGAATATGGGGACTACTATTCGACATTCACTCCTACTTGTCAAATGAGTTTCTAAGTTCCAAAGTATAGTACATATATGTATATATACATATTGATAGGTATAATTTCTTTTATATATTTTGATGATAACAATTATGTTTTAAATAAATATTTATTTATTTCATTTTAATTGAATTAATTTATTATTGACCTTGATAATTTATATGTCAAGTGTTAAATAAATTAATTCATATATTATTCAAGGCAAGGATATCCTATTTTTTTAAAACTAAGTTGGGTAAAATATTTTTTAAATATATATATACCGTATAATAATTATATATATATATATATATATATTTAATGTATGAGTCTTCATATGTTGCCATTATCCTGAAATGCAAAACGTGACTATCTATTCGGGACAAACCATATATTGGCTGGCAAATTGTTTGGTCAAACATAATAAATGTTTAAAAGCTAGAGAAAGGCCTGGGCGGTTTTTTAGCTAGCTCTTTACCGTGTATATGCTTGATTTAATCTAGACTCTTCATTCAAAAGTTGCTTGATCTGAACCGCAAATTCAAAAATCAGTTTTTGAATTTACTATTTTGCCCCAACTTCAAAAATCCTATAAATAGGGAGTATTTCATTTATTTGGTTTTTACCAATTCAGTGAAAAGAAAATCATACTCTCCTTGCCTACATTTTCTATACGAAAATTCTAATTATTTTTGAAGAGAAAAATTGGTCCAAATATTGAGATAAGTTTAATTTCTGTTGAATTATTTCTTACTTGTAAACAAATACATATTGTTCTACACAATTATATATATATATATATATATATATATATATATATATATCATCTATTTATCAAATAAGAGAATACTTGGGCGACGCAAGGCTACGAAGATAAATCTCTACGGAGAGGAATCGAACCGTACGATTCCTTAAAGTATTTAGTAATCTTTTATTGATATTATTTATATAAATATTATAAATAGATAACACTTGATAGCTCAAAACAACACTGAGATACTGCTCCAAAAAGAGTAGTCATCCGAACCGGATTTGAGAATCGTAGTGATCTATTGAAAATAATTATATAAATATCAATTGTGAAAATTATAAATTGTGTCATACTTAGACGTTGTAAGGCTACAGAGATACACCTCTACCAAGAGAAATTCGAACCGTACGATTCCTTAGAGTACTAAGTGACATTATCTATAAAAAGTTCACATAATAGATAAAATATTCTTATATATTATTTTGAGTTAAACAAATAAAATTTGTTATATCTAATCGTACTTATCAGATATTATTCTTGAATTGATTTATCTATAAACTTATAAATTGTTTGATCAAGACTAATTAAGAAACAATTCTATATTATTCATAGAAAAACACTCTTTATTTTAAAGAATTGTTAATTCTTCATCGTATATCTGTTTAATTAGAAACATATTTGATTCAAAGCTTAAAATAACTTATCTGCTTACTAAGAAGCATATTTTCTCAAGTATAAAAGTCTTTGAACTTTTATTTGCTCTTTAATTGATATTTGCTTATTTGAGAAGCATCAATCTGTACTAAATTATTATCTGCTTATTTAAGAAGCACATTGTTTGTAAAAAGAGAAAAGGTTGGAGTTAGTTTATTTTATGTACCTGTGAGAAAGACGAGTAATTCTTCGACCAAGACCAGAGTTTTAGAGAGGTCAGCGGAAAGTTGGGTCTCTAGTGTACCTGTGAGGTGAGGAAGAGGCTGTTGTTTCAAGATCAGATCATAGAATAAAACTGAACTCAAAGGAAGTACAACTAAGCTTGAGGAGGGAGCGGAGAGCTTGCTGTCCAAGATAGATTAGTTGGGAATAGTTGAAAGTTTATCTATAAAACTTTGTAAAGGCTTCTCCGCCTGTTGAAGGAGTTGATTATTACTGATAATAATAGGATCTCAAGTTCCAAATAGAAATTTGGGACCGGACGTAGCAACATACCAAGGGGTGTATGTTGTGAACCAGATAAATCTCTTTTCGTCCAAAAGTGTAAGAATTTGGATGGAAACCCAAATAATTTTAGTAAATGCTACTTAGTTTATGAGAAATATTATTTGAATATGGGAACTACTATTCGACATTCACTCCTACTTGTCAAACGAGTTTCTAAGTTCCAAAGTATAGTACATATATGTATATATACATATAATACTTATTCAGTTTAATTTCATCAATTAAAACTAAACAAATGCTACTTAGTTTATTTCAATTATTTTATGTTAATTTAATTTATTTTATATTATATTATCGTAAATTTCTTAATTAAATATAATTTATTTTATTTTATTATTTGAATATGGAAACTATTGTTCGACACTCACTCCTACTTGTCAAACGAGTTTCTAATTAAGTTCCATAGTATATTATTTAATTTAGACACTTATTCAGTTTATTTTATTTGCATCCCAACTAAGAAAATGCTACTTAATTTATTATTTTATTTTATGTTAATTTAGTTAGGTACAATTTATTTTATTTTATTATATTTTATTTTATTTTATTGAGATACTTTATTTTATTTTGTATTATATTATATACTTTTTAAAAAATTTAAATTAAATTAAATTTATTTTATTTATATTTATTTTGTATTAAAATATATTATTTTATTTTAAATTATATTATTTAATTTAAAATAATTTATTATATTATTTTTATCCTTTTTTACATTATATTTACTATACTATTTATTTATGTTATAGTTAATTATACTTTTTTTTTATTTTATTGGTAGTCAACTAAGTAAATGCTACCCACTTGTATAATAGTTTATTTTTATATGTATTTATTACGTACCTTCTATAACTTCCATGAAACTTCCGTCTGAAATAATTCTATATTTATTGCCAATTATCCATAAGCCTACATGCAGTTGAGGATAATAATATAGGTATAACAGTACAAGAATTTATAATGCAGAAAAAGGCAGAAAATGTATTAAAATGGCAAGTACCAATCACAATGCAATTCATGCACAGATTATTGAACCAAATTGATATCTATAAGGCAGAGAAGGCATAAAATGGATATGTTGAACCAAATTAAACTAAATTCAGTACAACTGAATCAACCAAATAAGATTATTGAACCAAATCAGATTAAAAGGCAAAATGCAAGTCACTATAATCGGTCTACCAAATCAGATTATATATTCAAACAAAATCAAATTAATGAAACCCTAATTCAAAGAGACCCAAATCATAATTTCAATCCCAATTTCAGCCATTTCAAACTGAAATCCTAATTTCAGTAATTTCAGACCTAAATCCAAATTTCAAACACAATTTCAGACCCAATTTCAACAAATTGACAATCCTTGGAACAATTTCCATGCACGTTCCTCCTAGCCGAATGTTAGACCCAAATCAAAAATAACACAAATATAGACCAATAATTCTAATTCATGTATAAATCTTGAACTGACAGTGAATAATGGTGTTTCAATTTACCAAAAACTACCTTAAGCCACTGTACGCATCTGCAATGGAAGTGGTCCGACGAGTGTGCCTTCCGACGTCGGCCAGTGATTAGTGGAAATGAGAGAGTGAGATGTGATGAGAGTGACAGATGAGTGGTAAACTGAGAGTGATACGTCCTTATAAAATTATACTACTAATTCTTGTTTCCTTATAAAATTACGATACTAATTTCAGTCTCTAATTTAGATTGATAAATAATTTAGGTTGACTTAAAGTAGAAAAAGTCAAAAGTGAAACCAAAAAAAGGAGAATAAACCAAATTGTCTATTTAATTATATTATAAATAGGTAAATAGATAGATAAATTACATAATTAAAAAATAATAACAATTTAGAAATATTAACAAATTTAGACACATAACACGATGAATAATAGCATCTTCACCCATGCAAAACAGGGGATTTTACTATAAAGTTATGATATTGTAAAAAAAATTATAAATATATTATTAGGTTTATTAGGAAAAATAATTCTAATAACTAAATAATTTCTTTCTAAAATTATATTACTTATACTTGAATATAAATACACTTATCAATTCAACATGATCATTAAATTATTTAGATAGATTTTGTATAGAGATAATAAGGTTGTATCCCTTATCCAAAATAGGTTAGTCGTCATACATATTTGTATCATCTCTCTATATATAACTAGTCACGTACTACAATCAAGAACAATATCGGGAAAATTATTCAATTACCAAAGCTGACTTATTTACACTTATATTTAATAACGAGTAACAAATTTAAGTTATACAATGCGATTTATATGAAAATTATTTTCTTTTTAAACCATATTATTTAAGTTGTAATAAAATTTTATCTCATAATGGTAACAACTTAATATTAAATAATTTCTTTCTAAAATTATATTACATATACTTGAATATAAAGTACACTTATATTTAATAACGAGTAACACATTCAAGTTAGATAAGACGATTTATGTGAAAATTATTTTCTTTTTAAACCATATTATCTAAGTTGTAATAAAATTTTATCTCATAATGGTAACAAATTAATATTAAATAATATGATCTTATAATTGTTTCCTTAGAAATTATAATACTATTTTTTTTTATTTGGTTAAACTGAACGAATGTCTTTTTGAAGACTTGTAATATTATTGTCGTTTTGAATTTTTATTTATAAATGCTTAATTGATAGAGTTATTAATTTTTATTTTTATTTAATAATTGAATCATATGGTCAATTAGTATATTATATTTTTATTTTAATAACAATAACAATTATGCCATCTAAATAATTATTATATCACATTTATACTCGAAACTATTATTATACTTATATTTTAATAATAATAACAAATTTAAGTTAGGTAGATGATTTTTATGATAATTTGTTTTTCTTGTCAAACTATTTTATCTAAATGGAAATATAATTTTATTTAAACTTGTATTATTGTTTATATATTTGAATAAAAGAAATCAATTAATATTAGACTCGATGATTTTATTTCGATTATTTCCTTATACAACTATACTACTAATTCTCGTTTCCTTATAAAATTACGATACTAATTTCAATTTTTAAATAAGACTATATTATTATGTATATATATTTTAATAAAAATAACAACTCAATATTATATAAGATGATCTTATTTTTATTTTTTTCGTGATAAAACTATACAACTAATTAATTGCAAAGCACTGGACCTTATTCTTTATTATTTTTTCTATAAAAAAAGAATATTTTTTGAACCCATATTACATGAAGAAATTAAAGAATATCTATTAACAAAATCCTTCTCAAATTATATTATCTAAGTTATAATAAAATTTTATTTAATAATGGTAACAAATTAATATTAGGTAAGATGATTTTATGTACATATATCCCTTCAAACTTACCATAACTTCACAATAAAAAAATATTAGCGCAATCCTAAATTTATTCAATCAATTAAAAATCAGCCAAATAACTTGAATTGAGGCATCATATCTTCAAAATTATGTTGGGTCATTCATCAAGCCAAAATTTATCCACCTTCAAAATTACGACTGGTCATTCATCAAGCCAAACTTTATCCACCAATTTTTACATGATTAATGTTTTCTAACAGTATATATATAACTCATGCATCATACATTAATAGTTACCTGCACCTCAAAAACAAGAGTCTTAAACCACAAACATTTAGTATCATCATGTCAACAACCCTAGTAAGTTGGACATGGGAAGAGAACAAAGCTTTTGAGAACGGCATTGCGTTGTATTTGAGGAAAGAATCGGAAGACGAATTTCGGCGGATTGCGGCGATAGTTCCGAGCAAAACCATGGAGCAAGTGAAATATCACTACAAGATTCTTGTAGAGGATCTACAAAAAATAGATGTATGACAATGAGTTGGAGGAATCTGACAACGAATCAGTTGATTCTGACAATGAGTCGAGTGGATCGTCTAGTATAAAAAAATGATTCAGTTTTTATGATCTTTACTTGTGTGCTGGAAATAAGTTATCCATGAAATTTAATGGAATGAATTATATATGTATAATTATTTCTCTTCTTTTCTTCTTATCTCACTCCCTGTCCTATGTTAGTGGAAAACTAAAAATTTATTCAAGTCATGAATAAAATTTTATGGGATGAATCACATGCAATATCTCTCTCACTCTCGTCCTTTTATGTTAAGTTAAAATGTTTTGGGATTTGAAAACTTGAGGGAAAATACAGAAAAAGGGCAAAGGGTCAAAAAAGCCTCTGATGTTTAGCGCAATGTCCCACTTGCACCCTAAACTAATTTTTTTTTCTTCCAAAAGTACCCTTAACGTCACATTTTTGGGTCATCCGTGCCCCTGCCGTTAACAAAAGATAAACGGAATTAAAATGTGATGACGTGACATGCTTAAATATAAAATATATATTCTAAATAAAACAATATATATCATTTAATCAAAACAAAAAACAATAAAATTCAAAATAAAAAAGCATAACATATTTACATCATTTATTCAAAATAATAAAATTCAAATTATTTTGTTAACTAATCAAAACAACTAATTAAATAAAATAAGTTGTATAACATATTTACATCATTTAATCAAAATACTAAAATTTAAAACATACCATATTTACATCAAATACTAATTTAAAAAAAATACTAAAATACTAATTTAAAAAAAATACTAAAATACTAAAAAAATCAAATTAAAAAATACTAAAATTCAAATTATTTTGTTAATTAATCAAAACAACAAAAATTCAAATTACATCATTAAAATACTAAAATCATAATACTAAATACTAATTGATATAAACATTTTAAATTACTAAAATCATAAAACTAAATAATATTTTTAAACTATATAAAAATTTGATGATGTAATAATCTATACATAATCTATATATGTTATAAATAATATAAATAATTTGATGATGTAATAATATTTTAAAAAATGTAAAAAAAAATTCAAATTACATCATAATATTTTTAAATTGATATGATTTTAAAAATTAATATTAAAAATTACTAAAATAATCATAATACTCCAGTTTTGAATTTTAAAAATATTATTTAGTATTATGATTTTAGTAATTTAAGTATTTTGATTAAATGATGTAAATATATTAACAACTTATTTTATTTAATTAGTTATTTTGATTAGTTAACAAAATAATTTGAATTTTATTATTTTGATTAAATGATGTAAATAAGTTATGCTTTTTTATTTTGAATTTTAGTATTTTTTGTTTTTATTAAATGATATATATTGTTTTATTTAGAATATATTTTATATTTAAGCCTGCCACGTCATCACATTTTAATCCCGTTTGTCTTTTGTTAACGGCAGGGGCACGGATGACCCAAAAATGTAACGTTAAGGGTACTTTTAGAAAAAAAAAATTAGTTTAGGGTGCAAGTGGGACATTGGGATAAATATCAGGGGCTTTTTTGACCCTTTTCCCATACAGAAAAATAGTATAACGTGTTTCAAATTATAAAATTATTATTAATTTTTGAAAGTTAATTTGAGATATTGTTAAACTCTAAATTAAGTAGATTCGATCAGAACTATAAAATTTATTATTGACTTTTGAAAGTCGGATTGAAATATTAATTTTGGAACTCAAAATTAAGTTGATTTGATAAGAATTGTCAAATAATAAAATTTACAATTAATATTAAAATTTTGATAATTTACAGTATTTATGATTATATTGACTGCAATTAATCTAATATTTATCATATTTGATTTTGAAATTTTCTCATATTAGCTTCAAAAAGTCAACAATGATTTTAAATTTTGGAATTGAGAGAATATAAAAATTCAAAAATTTATCCAAGTTCTTATTTCAGCATTCGTTACCCATTTTTTATTTTAAAAATTATTCGTGATTTTAGGTTTCATAGAAATTATTTTTATTTAGATAGTATTATTTTCCTTTTAATTTTATTTGGGTGTGATACAACTAACATAATAAAAAAGAAATTTGAAAATTTAAACTTTTAGGCAATTTCTTTTGTTTGTGAGTACTTTAAATTTTAAAATGAACATAAAAGAACAAAAAAGAAATGGACGAAAACTTAAGTTTTTTGTCCAATTCTTTTGTTACCAAGTTTTTTAATGAATGAAAAAGTAAGAAATGTACAGAAAACTTGACCACTTTTCTTGTCAAATTTTTTCGTCCAAAAGTGAAAGAAACCCAAATAACATAAGATTATATTTTATAATCCCTATTATACCCTCAAAATTATAAACATAATAAAACTAATATAAGGGCAAATAAGTAATTTAAATGTGAAACTTAGGTTTTTTTTCTTTTCCCCTTATAAACTCAATAATAGCCTAACAAGAAAGAAAACATTCAAATTTCTAGCCTTTTTTTGATAATAAATTAAGTTTTCATTCTATTTTTTTTTCATCCCAAACTCAAATTTACTGACAAACATAACGAGATTTAATAATAGGGTAAAGTAGTCGTTTAAGTTTTAATGTTATTTCTTCCTTTGATAAACTTAGAAACCAAAAAAAGTTATAGTTTTTTCGTAATTATTTTTCCTGTCTTTATTCATTCAAGTTTTTTGTTTTTATCTTCAAGTTACTTTTTTGGTTAAGCTTGGATGTTAAAATGTTACAATTAGGTAGGATGATCAAGAAAATTGTTTAGTTTAAAAATTCTATCACACTAGTTGGTAGCTTGTGCAATGCACAATTAGTTTGAATAACGGATTTCATCTTTGTCTGAAATTAAGACATTATAATGACAGCTAAATATACAAATTTGCTACACTATAAATCACACACACAAACACACATATACATGGTCATTCAACAGGCAAACATCTATATCAATCTTAATAGAATTTATGAATCAGGTATCCATCTTTAAGTGAAATGTTGCTTATAAATATTATACCAAATTTCATCCACTTTTTAAAGGAAGTTTTTAGAAGATTAGAACTTTTTACTGATCAATAAATAACTGTTGGATCGAAGAGAGATTATCCTTGCCTTAAGAAATGTTATTATATAGACTAATTGATATAACACTTGATATTTAAATTATCAAGGTCAATAAAATCAATTCAATAAATTAGAAAAATATTTTAAGTTGAAGTAAAATAAGATAGCTAAAAATATTTTTAATATTAATCATATAGAGAGGATTCTAATACTTTACTTAGCTTAATTACTATTTATTGTTGTTCGGGCGTAATCTACCGACCCCTATGTGGGCCGAATGTAAGACCCCAACTTTTTATAAATAAAATCGAATTTCCTCTAATTATTATTCTTGATTAATAAGGTGGTAATTTGATATAATATTTTGGTTATGGGTGAAACGTGCAAAGTTTACAAAATAAGCAAGTGGTTATAAAATATTCATTATTGTCGGGGAATATTCGTTTGGTCGTGGAATATTCTTTTTGTTCGGGAATCTCCGTACGACGGCGCAGTCATTTGTGGGCCCCCATAACGAAAAATGGTTGGATGAAAGAAAACGACAAAGATTGAGTTTTATAAATAACGGCGTAAATTGTTACCGTTAACACTGTTGGGTTACCTGGTGGTTAAAATACAGTAATACGCGTGGTTGTACAGTAGCACACGGTATTGCACAGTATGGTTGAATTATTGATTCGTACGTAAGAAGACACTACTCAATAATTGTTACAGTAGTTACTGTTCATTATTTTATTATATTGATTCAATAATTGTTGCATTGTTAGTTTATATTATTATTGTTTCAATAATTGACACTGCACAGTATTTCTCATTATTAGATCAATAAATCATATTATTTGAATAATATTATTAGATAACATTATTGTCAATGTCTAGAAAGTTCTGTCAAGGAGAGGTTTGGTCATCTAATTGCGCGCCAGTAAGGAGAAATTCTTATTGGAAAGCCCCCTCTTTCCTGGGAACGACCTGGTTGTCAGTACTGTGATTCTGTAATATTATTTTTAAATAATTAATTATTGATTATTATGATAAAGAAAATATTCATTTTATGTGGATATAGATGGAGAAAATTTTTAATATGACAATTGTTGAAAATTAATATTTTAACTTTTTCTGATAAAATAATTCATTTAAATATATTATTTTAATAATATATTAACGGTGATATTTTTACAATGAATGTGGGATATATGAGTATATGAGAAGGAAGAGTATTTTTGTGGCATTAAATGTTTAACACATGTTTTGTGTGTCGGTGGACACAATTCTTGACCGAAAATTGATTATAGACTGTAAAATCGCCCGTTTGTGGATTTCAGATTAGTTCTGTTTGGAATTTGGAAAAATTTCTTGTGCAAAGTAGTAGAGAATTGAAATTCCTATAAAAAGTCGCGAGATTTGAATTTTCTAATAAAAAGGCTATTTATTGTGAATTATTGAAGTTCCGGGGTTCCGAAATAATTGATTTTTGAAAGTTTAATTATTTTTTTATTTTAAAAACGTTTTTCAAAGGTTGGTGGGCATCTTTAACATGTGTTGTGGCTGATTTCTTTGGTCAAAATGGTGGGCTAAGGAAAATTGTGAAACCCCAGATTTTATGAATAAAGAATTAATTTTCTCGAAATAATTTTTTATATTATGGTGTGAATTTGAGATAATATTATAGTTGTGGGTAGTATTTATAAATTTTGCAAAGTATGCAAGTTGTTATATTATATTCGATTGGTCAGGGAATATTCTTTGTGTAGGAAAATATTCGTACGACGGTACAATTATTGGTGGACCCCACAACGGAATTATTGTCGGATTGAGAAAACGACAAAAATATTTTATTGAAAATAACGGCGGAAGTTTTACCGTTGATACTGTTGAACTACTGGGTAGTAAAAGTACAGTAATACGCGTTGTTGCATAGTAGCACACGGTATTGATTATTGATATTTATGTGAGAAGTCGCTCAGTTTAATTCAATTATTGTCGATTAATAATATGAATTATTATAGCGATGATGACGTTTTGTTTTATTCGTATTATTAACGTAATAAAACAGAAACATCTTTTTATATAAAACAGAATACTTTATTAAAGTTATTCTATAAATAGAATATATTATATTTTATTATGCATAGTGTTGCATAGTGTTTTGTATAGTGCTGCATAGTATTTGCATAGTAAAAATCTTTTTATATAAATAGAATATATTATATTTTATTTAAAAGATTTTTCTTTAAATATGGACCGTCAGATTAAAGTAAATCAATCTGGACCGTTCATGGATTAGTTACTATGCATTCCATTTTCCTATAAATAGAAGCTCATTCCTTCATTATTTTCTTACGAATTCACTGAACTCTAGAGAGAGAAATTATAGAGAGAAGCTATAGAGAGAAAATTATAGAGAGAAAGAAGAAGAGTATTCTGCTACTTCACTACTTCTATATTCAGTTCTTTTACGGTAAGGGATATTATTCTTTTGTATTCAAGAAGAGAACTTCTATTATTCCATTTCTTTATTGTTCTGTTGGAATAACCTGTATACGCGGGCTACCCTATACTTGGTGACATTCTTTTATTATTCTGTTGGAACATCCTGTCTGTGTGTTTTACACCGGACCTGGTTCCGTCTTTATAATTATTCCGTTGGAACATCCTGTCTGTGTGTTTTACACCGGACCTGGTTCCGTCTTTATTATTATTCCGTTGGAACATCCTGTCTGTGTGTTTTACACCGGACCTGGTTCCGTCTTTATTATTATTCCGTTGAAACATCATGTCTGTGTGTTTTACACCGGACCTGGTTCCGTCTTTATTATTATTCCGTTGGAACATCCTGTCGGTGTGAATTTCACATGACCTGGTTCCGTTGTTTATTATTCTGTTGGAATAACCTGCCTGTGCGGTCTATCGCATGCATGGTGATTTCTTTTGTTATTCCATTCTTTATTATACTCAGTTGGATAAAACTTTGACTTCTATACTCCATGAAATTAGTGGAATATCCTTGATATTTGCGCTTCATCCAGTATCTTTTCATGGAAATATTCTTCTGAGCATTCTTGAATTTTACACCACAAAACAGTATCGTGTTGACAATTTGGACGTTAATAATTCCTGGACAAATTAATTCTTGAACTTGTTTTATTGAATTCTTATATCATTGTCATCATCCTCATGTTTATGTTATGTTGAAAGTCATCTGTGGCCTGTAGTGCATAGATGGACTTGGTATGATTATGACCAGGGATTATTCGGTATAATCATGACCATAATATTATAAATGATGTGGAAAAAGTCTTCATTGGCCCGTAGTGCATTGATGGACAGTTTTTGGTATGATTATGGCTATGGATTCTCTTTGGCCGTAGTGCAAAGATAAATTGTTTTATGGCATGATCAGGACCGTTGATGAAAACACGATTATCTTTGGCCCGTAGTGCATGGATAATTCGTGGTCGTGATACTAAAGAATATCCTTGGCCTGTAGTGCAGGGATGATTTAATGATGTGGATTATTTATTGAGCTGAGTCCCAGCGATAAAAGTGATGAAAAACTTTTTAAATCATAAAAGATAGTAGATTCTATTCTTTACTTGACTCTTTTAATGGATTGTTTGATCCGCTGCTGTTAAACTTGATGTTGTTATATTTTATCAGTTTAACATTGTTGGAGGCTAATGATAATTTATTCTGCATTATCTTAGTCATAATATTTCTTACTGGGCTAGTTGAGCTCACCCTTTCTTTCACTGTTCTCTTCAGGAAATGAGAACATAGCAGGGACTAGTCGGGGAACGGAGTGAGGGTCCAGAGGATAGCATTAGTAGTCCTCACTATTATGAGAAATAGTGTATTAATAATTGTAATGAGGACTCTTTTTGAGTTTGTATAATCTCTAGTAGACAATAATTGTATTCAAACTCACAGTTATGTTCTGTCGTATTGTACACGACAGTTGTATTAGTAAGTTGTATTTGAATTTTTGTACCATGTATCTGACGACCCAAGATGGGTGACGTATACCTAATTTTGGGGGCGTCACAGTTGGTATCAGAGCTTAGGGATATGATCCATGGCTAAGATGTGAGACTAGAACTAGGAGGGGAGAGACGGGGAATTCCTTCGCTAGTATGACCTACCTAAGTTTATTTTGTATTTAATTGGTCGGTCAAAGTATAGGGATAATACGTGATATGTTAATTAACCCTTGTTTTGTGGCAGTGTTTGAAAATGGCATCCGAGAATGTTGAGATTATCAATGGAGCTCAGGAGACCGTTGAGTCCCCACAGATAATAACACCGATGAAATGGTGAATGATGGGATGGTCAGAGGCTTTATGCAATTCATGCAACAACAGGCTAAGGCAACTCCTGTCCAAAATGCAGGTAGAAATACTGATAACTCTCAGACGGTCACCGCTAAGCAGTTTAAGGAGCAATTCATGCAACAACGTGAGAATGTGGCTCCTGTTCATAATGCAGGAGGAAACAATGGCAACCCATGGTTGGTCACCGCTAAGCAATTCAAAGAACTGGGACCACCAGAGTTTTTGGGAAAGCCAGAACCACTTAAGGCAGAGACGTGGTTAAAGCAGATCACGAAGATATTTGATGTCTTGGGATGCTCTGAGGAGCAAAAGGTTCCTTTTGCCACCTTTATGTTGCGTGAAGAAGCAGATCATTGGTGGGAATCTGTAAAACGTACCCAGCCTGACGCACTCAAGATGTCTTGGGAGAAGTTCCAAGAATTATTCAATGACAAGTACTTTCCTGAAAGTATTCGTCACATGAAGGAGGTAGAATTCATCAAGCTGGAGCAAAACAATATGACCGTGTTGCAGTACGAGGCTAAGTTTGCGGAGTTGTCCCGGTTTGCATCCCATTTGGTCGATAATGAGGAGCGAATGGCGCGAATGTTTCTGCGAGGTTTGAAACCCGATATACGTCAATACCTCATTTCTCATAAACTTTGTTTATATTCAGATATTGTGAATAGGGCTCAGTTAGTGGAGCGCGATAATGAGTTATCACAACCAAAAGGTAATGACCAGCAACACGATAATAATCATACCGGTGGCAACGGCCATAGGAACAATGATAACCATCGCGGGGAAAGTTATCATGCCAAGAATGGTAACCACTTCGGTGGTAATCATGGCCAAGATAATAGAAATGGACATTTCAAGAAGAGGAGATTCAACAATGATGGAAAGATGTCAGCACCAGCAACCGTTGTTAAGGAAGGAGAAAGACCACCTATCATATGCTTCAAATGCGGAGGGGAGGGACACATCAGTCCAAATTGCGCGATGCCGTCCAAAGCATGTTATAATTATGGAAGAGAAGGCCACTTAGCCCGATATTGTCGTTCACCGAAGACAAATTCAACTAGGATGGAGGCACCAAAGGCTGTCCCAGAAAAGCCAAAGTCAGTAGGTTAAGAGAGAGGGTTTTTTTTTTCTCGTGATGAGGAACCTGAATAAAATTATCATGGGTAAGTTAATCATAAGCTCTTACGAAGTCTATACCGTGTTAGATATCGGTTTTACTCACTCTTTTATTTCACCTAGTTGTGTTCAATGTTTGTACTTAACTCCGGAGAAGTTAAACTTTGATTTATCTATTGAAACTCCATTGGGAGAAACCTTCATTACCTCCACTGTTTATAAATCTTATTTGATTCAAATCGACACTTTCACGTTACGTGTTGATCTTGTCTGTTTGAAAATACTTGCCTTTGATGAGATTTTAGGAAACGATTGGTTAACTACTCATCATGTTTTTCGTAAGGTTGTTAGCTTTCATATTCCTAACCAACCTATTATGCGAATTCAAGCAACCAAACCACTAAATTCAATCATTGTCATATCAAGCCATAAGTAAAGAGCCCCGATCTTTTTATTGATGACTTCCTTGTGTGGAATGCACCGAGGCCAGACTTTCTGTAGGTGACGTCGTGAATAACGATAATAAGTTGATAGGTATCATTGTGAGGTGCTATCTAGGTTAAGGGATAGAAGTCACAGTTGGTATCAATGTGACGTACTATCCAAGTCTTGGATGTGAGTAACAGTTTTGAATGATATTTTTATCATTAATAAATCTCTTGACGTATTCCTGAAGACTTCTTAGCCTACCCCAGAGCGTAAAATCGAATTTGGTATTGACACCAGTACAAAACCCATTTCTTAAACCCTCAAAATTTTTTTTTTTCAACTAAAACGAAAGTAACATTCACCAAAGACGTTGACTCGAGCTGTTGAAGATTACGATCGTACTATTCAATATCATCGTGGAAGAGCGAATGTGGTAGCTAGCGTGTTGAGTAGAAGATCGTATGCGTTTACAAGTGCGATGTTGTTAACACAAAGACTTATTTCGTATAACTTGCAAATAATGAAGAAAGAGTTAAAGACTTTAGGGACCCACGTGAACATAACGAATATACGAGTAAAATTGACTTTAATCGATAAAGTTAAAGACGCTCAAGCTACATACCCGAATCTGATGAATGTGAAGAAGAAGGTTCAAGAGGGTGTTATTTTAGAAGCAAGAGTTGCTGAAGAGCGGAAATCTCAACCCTCGATTTAATTGGCCCATTTGAAATCCTCGATTGAGTAGGAACTGTGGCTTATAGACTCGTTTTACCGCCAAATATATTGCGTGTTCATAACGTTTTTTTTCTCATATCGATGTTACGTAAATATGTGGACGACCCGAACCACATTATTAATTTAGAACCGGACGAGATAGCTGATGATTTAACGTTTGAAGAGATACATGTTACAATCTTGGATAAGAAGAATCGTATTCAACACTCAAAGGTTATATCTCAAGAGTTAGAATTTGAAGTGAAGTCAAGGTATCCTCACCTGTTTGGCATACCAGGTACGTACGTAAATTTTGAGGGCGAAATTCCATAAGGAGGGGAGATTGTGAAACCCCTGATTTTATGAATAAAGAATTAATTTTCTCGAAATAATTTTTTATATTATGGTGTGAATTTGAGATAATATTATAGTTGTGGGTAGTATTTATAAATTTTGCAAAGTATGCAAGTTGTTATATTATATTCGATTGGTCAGGGAATATTCTTTGTGTCGGAAAATATTCGTACAACGGTACAATTATTGGTGGACCCCACAACGGAATTATTATCGGATTGAGAAAATGACAAAAATATTTTATTAAAAATAACGGCGGAAGTTTTACCGTTGATACTGTTGAACTACTGGGTAGTAAAAGTACAGTAATACGCGTTGTTGCATAGTAGCACACGGTATTGATTATTGATATTTATGTGAGAAGTCGCTCAGTTTAATTCAATTATTGTCGATTAATAATATGAATTATTATAGCGATGATGACGTTTTGTTTTATTCGTATTATTAACGTAATAAAACAGAAACATCTTTTTATATAAAACAGAATACTTTATTAAAGTTATTCTATAAATAAAATATATTATATTTTATTATGCATAGTATTGCATAGTGTTTTGCATAGTGTTTTGCATAGTGCTGTATAGTATTTGCATAGTAAAAATATTTTTATATAAATAGAATATATTATATTTTATTTAAAAGATTTTTCTTTAAATATGGACCGTCAGATTAAAGTAAATCAATCCGGACCGTTCATGGATTAGTTACTATGCATTCCATTTTCCTATAAATAGAAGCTCATTCCTTCATTATTTTCTTACGAATTCACTGAACTCTAGAGAGAGAAATTATAGAGAGAAGCTATAGAGAGAAAATTATAGAGAGAAAGAAGAAGAGTATTCTGCTACTTCACTACTTCTATATCCAGTTCTTTTACGGTAAGGGATATTATTCTTTTGTATTCAAGAAGAGAACTTCTGTTATTCCATTTCTTTATTGTTCTGTTGGAATAACCTGTATACGCGGGCTACCCTATACTTGGTGACATTCTTCTATTATTCTGTTGGAACATCCTGTCTGTGTGTTTTACATCGGACCTGGTTCCGTCTTTATTATTATTCCGTTGGAACATCCTGTCTGTGTGTTTTACACCGGACCTGGTTCCGTCTTTATTATTATTCCGTTGGAACATCCTGTCTGTGTGTTTTACACCGGACCTGGTTCCGTCTTTATTATTATTCTGTTGGAACATCCTGTCTGTGTGTTTTACACCGGACCTGGTTCCGTCTTTATTATTATTCTGTTGGAACATCCTGTCGGTGTGAATTTCACATGACCTGATTCCGTTGTTTATTATTCTGTTGGAATAACCTGCCTGTGCGGTCTATCGCATGCATGGTGATTTCTTTTGTTATTCCATTCTTTATTATACTCAGTTGAATAAAACTTTGACTTCTATACTCCATGAAATTAGTGGAATATCCTTGATATTTGTGCTTCATCCAGTATCTTTTCATGGAAATATTCTTCTGAGCATTCTTGAATTTTACACTACAAAACAGTATCGTGTTGACAATTTGGACGTTAATAATTCCTGGACAAATTAATTCTTGAACTTGTTTTATTGAATTCTTATATCATTGTCATCATCCTCATGTTTATGTTATGTTGAAAGTCATCTGTGGCCTGTAGTGCATAGATGGACTTGGTATGATTATGACCAGGGATTATTCGGTATAATCATGACCATAATATTACAAATGATGTGGAAAAAGTCTTCATTGGCCCGTAGTGCATTGATGGATAGTTTTTGGATTGATTATGGCTATGGATTCTCTTTGGCCGTATTGCAAAGATGAATTGTTTTATGGCATGATCAGGACCGTTGATGAAAACACGATTATCTTTGGCCCGTAGTGCATGGATAATTCGTGGTCGTGATACTAAAGAATATCCTTGGCCTGTAGTGCAGAGATGATTTAATGATGTGGATTATTTATTGAGCTGAGTCCCAGCGATAAAAGTGATGAAAAACTTTTTAAATCATAAAAGATAATAGATTCTATTCTTTACTTGACTCTTTTAATTTGCTTGATCCGCTGCTGTTAAACTTGATGTTGTTATATTTTATCAGTTTAACATTGTTGGAGGCTAATGATAATTTATTCTGCATTATCTTAGTCATAATATTTCTTACTGGGCTAGTTGAGCTCACCCTTTCTTTCACTGTTCTCTTCAGGAAATGAGAACATTGCAGGGACTAGTCGGGGAACAGAGTGACGGTCCAGAGGATAACATTAGTAGTTCTCACTATTCTGAGAAATAGTGTATTAATAATTGTAATTAGGACTTTTTTTTAGTTTGTATAATCTCTAGTAGACAATAATTGTATTCAAACTCACAGTTATGTTCTGTCGTATTGTACATGACAGTTGTATTAGTAAGTTGTATTTGGATTTTTGTACCATGTATCTGACGACCCAAGATGGGTGACGTATACCTAATTTTGGGGGCGTCACAAAAATTATATAAATAAACTAATATTTTATTAATTTAGTCTCCTTTGGCGTTCTAGCATTTTCCTATAAATAGAGGGCTAAGTTAGAATTGAAAATCACACCAGAAACAAAGTTTTCTCTCTTTCCCTCTCTATATTATCGAGCGTATTCTTGTGAGTATACTTTGAGTGTTGCTATACGGTGCGAGTTTCTGTCAGCACTATACCGAAATTCAGTCAGAAGTACGATTATTTTGGGGTAAGGGATGTTATTTTCTTCTCAAATGATATTATTTCTTCAATATCATTATGCCGAAATATTGGTTGAAATTTTTAGCAAATTTGGAACTTTTTCATGTCGGGGTTACTATTCACGAGTTACTATTCACGAGTTACTATTCATGAGTTACTATTCATGAGTACTATTCACGAAGCATGATGATGTTTTTTGTGAAATTTCTATCTTTTGGTGTCGGAGTTACTATTCACGTATACGACACTATTCACGAATACGACACTATTCACCGAAAAATGAAATTTCTTTTTTTCGTCCAAAATATCTATTCTGGACACTAGCTTTGATTGTATCCATATTTTGATCATTCTTGAATTTTACCCCACTCTGGTTATTTTTGAAGTATTTTTGAATGAGAATTGTTTAAAGTACGAATCCTTACTATTTGTTCTTTTGCTTCACTGGATTCGTTTTCTTTAAAATATTTTTCATCATCCTTAGTCCTAAATGATGATATTACTGAATATCTTTGGCCTGTAGTGCAAAGATGAATGATTACCTGATGAATATCTTTGGCCTGTAGTGCAAAGATGAACATGTGTTGAGATGAACATGACCGACTGGTTAATATCTTTGGCCCGTAGTGCAAAGATGAACAGGTGTTTAGATGAACATGACCAACTGATGAATATCTTTGGCCTGTAGTGCAAAGATGAATATTTGATTCTAGATATATATTGATTGATGTTACAGGGATAAAATATCGACGATGAACTTTTAAATTCATATATAGAAGATAGTAGTTTGCATTCTCTACTTAACTCTTTTAATGAATTGTTGTTTCCGCTGCAGTTGTTGATTTAAAACTGGTTGTCTATTGTATTCTATTAAATTTTTCCCTGTTGAAGACTAACGATAATTTGTTGTATATTATCTTAGTCATAATATACTTTACTAGGCTAGTTGAGCTCACCCTTTTCCTTTTTGTTCCATTTTTCTTCTCAGGAGGCGAGAATGTAGCGAGTACTAGTCGGGGTATGGAATGAAGGTTCTAGAGAGAGTTGTTTAGTAGTTCTCACCATTTTTGTAAAATAATGTATCAATAATTATGATGGGGATTTATTTGCGTGTGGATATTGTCTAGACGACAATATCTGTATTTAAACTCACAGTTTATATGTTATAATAATAAAGTTGTAGTTATTTCTGTACCATGTATTTGGCGACTCAGAATGGGTTGGATGAAATGGACCTATTTTGGGGGCGTCACAGTTGGTATCAGAGCTTAGGGATATGGTCTCTGGCGGAGATCGTGGAATAGAACTAGGAGGGGAGAGACGAGTAAATCCTTCGCTAGTGTGTTCTACCTAAAGCTTATTTGTTAGTTGGTCAGTATATAGGGCTATTATGTGATATATTGATTTCCTTAATTAACCTTTGTTTTATTACAGTATTTGAGAATGTCGACTGAGAATATTAACAGTGGAGTAAATGAGACCGTGGAGAACCCTGTATTCACCAACGAGGAGAACGTTCAACAGGCTGGCAATATTCCTCCTGTAAACAACACCACTGAGCAGACGATGAACGACGGGATGTTTAGAAGCTTTTTGCAGTTCATGCAAAATCAGACGAGGGAGACTCGTGTTCAAAATACAGGAGGAAATGATAGCAATTCACGGGTGGTCACAGCCAAGCAGTTCAAAGAGTTGGGACCACCAGAATTCTGGAGAAAGCCGTATCCGATTAAGGCGGAGATGTGGGTCAAACAAATTACCAAGATATTCGATGTCTTGGGATGCACGGAGGAACAGAAGGTTCCATTCGCCACCTTTATGTTCCGTGGCGAGGCAGATTACCATGGGAATCTGTGAAGCGTACCCATCCAGCTGCACTCAGCATGTCATGGGAGACGTTTCAGAAATAGTTCAATGACAAGTACTTCCCTGAAAGTATTCGTCATATGAAGGAAGTGGAGTTTATTAGACTGGACCAGAATAACATGACGGTGTCCCAGTACGAGGCGAAGTTCGCCGAGTTATCCAGGTTTGCACCTCATTTGGTGGAGAATGAGGAACGTATGACGCGGATGTTTCTGAGAGGGTTGAAACCCGGCATACGTCAGTATCTCATTTCTCATAAATTTTCTCTTTATTCAGATGTTGTAAACAGGGCTCAGTTGTTAGAGCGAGATAACGAGTACGTTCAACCGAGGGACCATAACCAGGATCATACCGAAGATAGCAGTCATCAGAATAACGATAACCAGCGGAGAAAGAAGAATACGGATAAAGGCTGTAACCACTCTGGTGGTAATCATGGCCATGAAAATAGAAGAAGCGAGTCGGGAGGAGATTTTAAAAAGAGGAGATTCAATAACTACCATGTGAAGACGTCAGCGCCAGCAACAACTGGTTCCAAGGGAGGAGAACGACCACTGATTATGTGCTATAAATGTGGGAAAGAGGGACATATCAGTCCAAACTATCCACAATAGTTCAAGATATGTTATAATTGTGGAAAGGAAGGACATATCGCTCGCGATTGTTTGGTAGCGAAACCAAGTCCAGCAGGAATGGTGACTCAAAAGGATGTCCCAGAAAAGTCAAAGTCAACAGTTCTTGGAAGTGCGTTTTTCATGACCGGTCAAAATGCGAGGAACCCGAACGAAGTTAGCACGGGTTAGTTAATTATAAATTCTTGCGAAGTTTATACCTTACTAGATACCAGTTATATCCATTCTTTTATCTCTCTTGCTTGCGCTCAACGTTTGAACTTGACTACGGAGAAATTAGACTTTGCCCTATTTATGGAGACTCCGTTAGGAGAAACTTTCATTACATTCGTTGTTTAGAAATCTTGCTTGATTCAGGTTGGCACTATCACATTACCTGTTAACCTTATCTCTATAGAGATATTTGCTTTTGATGTGATTTTAAGGTTAACTACTCATCATGCCGAAATTGATTACTTTCGTAAGGTTGTTAGTTTTCATATTCCTAAGCAACCTGTTAAGCAGGGCCAAAGAGTGGTCAGAGAGGCCACGAGGGGTAAAAGTGACTTGGGACAGGGCAAAGTTGGTGAACCACTCTGCATTCCCCAACCCTCTATCTAATTTTTTGTGAACCAGTCATGTGTGTTGCATATTCCACCAAGTAAAAGTTGGGCCTACTCCTCGAATATCATCAACTCCAGCATTTGCCAAGTAGGTTTTGAAATTGTCCATACCAATATCCCATGAGTCATTTACTTGGTTAGTCTCTGAAAGGTCTTTTATGACGTTAAAATCCCCTAACATACACCAGCTATCCGTAGGGGCAAAGGAGAGTATGTCATTCCATAAGGTCCTTCTCTCCATATAAGTGTTCATCCCATATATAAAGGAAACTAAAAAAGAAGTAGCATTTGTTTCAGTGGACTGTACTTTGCAATGAATGACTTGAGAAGAAATAAATAGTATATCCAAATTCCAGATGTTTGGGTTCCATCTTACCCAGATTCTACCATTGGTATGAGAATCATAATTAAAGGCCCAATTCCAATTCCTATTCAGATTTATGGAAATTCTGTTTACATTTGAGAGTTTGACATGAGTTTCATGAAGCCCCAAAAGAGAGAGTTTATTATCAGCAATAAGTTGCTTTACATAAACCTGTTTAGGCTTTTTATTCAGACCTCTTATATTATAGGAAGCAAACATAATAAAACTGGAGATGGGGAGTTTTCAGGCTTTCCTTTCCCTTTCCTTTTTTTTGTCGCATAAGGATTCTCAGAAACTGAACTCTATTTGTTCTTTAGGTCTTTGCCTTCCTTTTCATCAACCACCTTCAGTTTGGATACTAAGGGGTTCGAAGCCGTAGGAGATTCATAGTCAGAAGTTTGGTGTTCTGCCAGGTCAATAGGAGTAAAGGAGTTATTGATGTTCATAGCAGGGCTAGAGGGTGTTGCATCTTTTCCAAGTTTGACACCTCGTGTAACATTTACCCAATCATTCTGAGTAAGACCTTGGGAAAGTTTAGGGAGAATGACATCTGGTGAAATAACATCTGTTGTAGATGGAGCATGATGGGTAGTAACCGAAGTACCTACATTTGGGACTTTAGAAATCCACTGAAAGTTGGCTTTGGGGCATTTTAGGTGTGAGTGGCCAAAAACTTTACAAGTTGGACAGGAAGGCGATCTATTCTGATATTCAACCTCCACTGGAACAAAAGTGGTTTCCAAAGTTTCCTCATTTTTTATAGCCACCTGGAGGTAGGGGGGAGGGAAAAGAGGCATTGACCTCAATACAAACCCTAACAAAATTCAGGAAATCATTTTTGGTGGTCATCTCATCAGTGAAAAGAGGTTTCCCAATTGCACTTGTAATGTAGCTTATACCTTCATCAGACTAGTAGGAGAGTGGTATGTTGTTGATTTTAACCCATACAGGAAAGTTCTCGCAGTCAGACTTTGAGAAGGCCACACCTTCTTTCCATTTTTGCAGGACAATGGCTTTAGTGGCAAAATGCAATGGGCCAGAAGTGAGAACATTATCCCGGTCGGTAACAGAATAAAATTTGAAAATATAGTAACCTTTGTTATGAAGAAACACTTTTGATAGCCCCAGAGGACCCCAAAAGGTTCTACCACCTTAAAATGAAGAGAGGAATGGAGAAAATACCCAACAAAGCTAGAAGCCAAAAGCTTGTTACCTTGGTAAAACATGTCGTCAGGAGGGTGAACAGTGAAGTTTCCATCAGATAAAGTGGGAGGAAGGTACTTTAGATTTCTCGAAGATAAACTAGGGTTTTTACCAACCACATCACTCCATGATTTGAGGGGCCCTCTGGCTGTAGGAGCAGGGATTTCACCCTCCTCAAGAAGGGTGGCGGGGGGTTGGAAAGAGGAGGTAATGGCAAGAAAGCTAGAAGGTGTAGGAAATACCTGATGGAAAGGAACCAGAGAGGGGGGACTCGTCCTCGGCAGAGATGCTTCACCAACACATACAACCGGAGAGGAGGAACCTCTCAAAAGTTGTGTTGTATAGGGAAAAGGAGAGGGATTTAGAGGACTTTTAACAGACACCTCAGGTGCATGTCCAAATTTGGTGAGTTTACCCTCCGATAGGAAAGCTTGAACATCATTAGTAGAAATGCCATGGGCTGATAAGAAAGACATTAGATGGAGATTTTTCTTCCATTCAAAGATGGCTTCCTCACGGTCCTTCTGAGAAAAGTGATGAGCAGCCGAGAAAATGTCACGCGTATTTTCCCCCATAACCGGACCAACATTAATATCCATATCAAGGGCTTGAGTAGAGGAGTCCTCCGAACTGACATTGTTCCCTAATAAAGGGGGAAAGGCATTTGACTCAGCTATATCCTCAATACCGAGGAGGGGGAGAGAGAAGATGAATCCGGTGAGCGAGGTAAAGAGACCCCATACTCGGCAAAGGGGTCAATCGAGGTGCTGTTAATCGAGTTACCAGCGGAGAGGTGGTTATAACTGACCATCAAGAAAGTAGAGGAGAGTAGACAGAAATGGAGGGATGTTAGAAAGATGGGGGAAAATAGGGAGGGATGAGAAAGAGAAAAATAGAGGAAAACAAGTCGGGAAAGTTAGGTGAGGGCCAGGAAGTTAGGTGAGTCCTAGGGGCGGGGGTGGTTTTTTTGAAAAATCTAGAGAGAAGGCAGAGCATGGATATAGAGAGAGAAACATTTTCATCCTGTCCTAGTCAATGTTTCATAGTACTTCATAGCTATTTGTTCAGTTATGGAAGATAATCATGTAATTCTCGATTTGGTTTTTATATTATCCTTTGTTAGACATGCTGAACTAGTTATGCTCACTTCTTGCTTGAACTATATGATTGCAGCTAAGGTTGAACGAACTGAGAGTTCTAAGAAAGATAAAGGCAAGGCTAAGATGGATAGTTAGTTATACTATAATAGACTAGTATGTTTGTATGTATTATACTTATGAACAACGAATAATGTTTTCAGTTTTTAAACCTAGGAAAGGATTTATTATGAATGTAATAAAAATGTAGTTAATACACTCATTGTATTGTTGTTTCAATGGAATGAATGTATGATTATGAGTACTGTAGCACCATCTGTTGGGTTGGAAGATACCCGAAATTGGGGGAGTCATAGCAAACCTAAGAAAATCAACTACAGCAGTCAGGAGCAAATAAATGACTTATGCTACAACTGCAAAAAGCCTGGCTATTTCATTGCAAACTGCAATAAGCCTCTTAGAAAAGAACTCAAGAGAAAATCAAATTCAAAGAAGGAATTCAAAGGCTACAAGAGGCTCCAGAAGAAAGATAAAGGTCTTGTGGCCGAAGGATCGTCGAGTGACTCAGACAACGACTCAACTCCCGAATCTGGAGATGATGAAGATCCTCAAGTGGCAAATCTTTGTCTGATGGCCAAACATGCAAAGGATAAGAAGAAATCTGACATATATAAAGTAAGTATAGATGAGGTATTTGACTTTAACTCTTCTGTTGTAGACATTGATGACTTAAGAACTGCTCTACATGGCATAACATCTGATATGTATCAATATATGAAATGGTTCAGAGATCTTTCCAAAGATTATTCTCTTCTTCAAAAAGAGAAAGAGAAAGTTCATGAAGAACTGGAAATAGCTCTTCTAATTACTAACTCTCTCTCCAAATTTGAAGTTGAGAATAAGTTCTTAAAATAGACCAATCAACTTATTGCACAAAGAGAGTCAACTCTGACCTCTAAAATTGAGGAACTAGAAAGGACAATCTCTACATGGAATAAATCCTCTTCTTCCATGGACTCCCTGATCTCCAGTCAGAGAAGTGCATCTTACAGAATAGGTTTAGGTTTTGGGGAATCCACCTCAGAACCATATGTGGAAAAGATAAAGGAAACTAGCTCTAGTAATGTTTTTAGTTTTAGTAGAAGCATTAAATTTGTGAAATCCTAACAGAAGGAAGAACCAGTCCAATCCTCCTCTTCAGATCCAATTTATGTTCCAAGGAATATAGGATATCATGTTGGCCTAGGTTTCAGAAGAGAAAAGAGTAACTCAGTCCCTACTCTCCAGCCTCGAAGGGTCTTAGAGTCAAGTAAAATTGACTCCATGAACCAACTGAGAAGGAACAGTAGAGTTAAGCCTCACTTTTCACAAATCATGAAACACAAGGACACATGAAAAAAGGAGAATTAGTATAAAGGAAGAATTGCTGAGAACCCACATAAGTCCAAATGGAGGAAGAATCCACACACACACACACAAACATGCATCATATTAGATGTTTTGTATGTAATAAGATTGGTCATAAGGCTGCAATATGCTACCATAATCATATGCATGTGAGACTCGGAATTAAGCAAATTTGGGTTCCCAAGGGTACTCACAAATTAGGACCCATGCAAGGATGGGTACTGTAGACACTAGAAATTTCGTTTTCCTGTTACTAACTATGCAGAAGGGCAAAAGCGTCTTTTTTACACTCTAGAGATAACCCTGGAAGACCACAACATCAAATCTAACCCCAAAGATAACCCCAAGAGAGTTAATCCCAACCCCGGAGATAAACCTAGGAGATCCAGTTTCTAACCCTAAAAATAACCCCAGGAAAGTCAGTTCTAACCCCGAAGATAACCCCAGGAGGTCAACTTCAATACTCAGAGTCAACCTCGGGTGGTCAAGCCAACCTCAGAGATAACCATGAGGACATTCAGAATTAACAAAATGACAATCTCAAAGATAACCCTGGGAAAAGACCGCTACAACTGTGTGAAAATCGGAGATAATCCCGAGATGGGTAAAATGGTCATTTTTCCAACTCAAATCAAATCAACTCATTTCAATGTAAATTTCATCAAAAGATGCCCCACATGAACCATATCTTAACTTCCGAGCCCAAACTACGCAAAATGGCTCAACAAACTGCCTGACAGAAACCCAGAAATGCCATTTCGGTCATGGACCCATCTTCCCACAATCAAATATGGGCAAATCCTATGTCATTGCATAGCTGTCAGAAAGAGATTTATGAAATGGTATGTCACGCTTCCATTGGACTCCAGGATTGAATGTTATGAAGGTTCGAGCGAATAATGCGTTGTCTAAGTGCACATACTTCGAGACAGTGGGACCCACATTTCCTGGGGCACCCTGGGCAGTAGCAGGTACACCTGCGGCTCCCCCCCTCTATAAATAGAGGGCTTGGGGTGGCCATTTTGTAAGAGAAAAGGGCGAGCAAGCCCTGTCCAATTTACTCTGTACAACACAATATAAACTAAGTGCTTTCTTATTTTAAACACTTGTGAGCTCATATATTGCTATATTTTTACCAGTGGGATCCGAGTGCTCATCCATTTAAAGTTATAAAAGTTTTCTTTGACAGTCCACTGTAAGCCTTCTTACACCTTTCAAATCCTTTTCTCCACATTTCGCACACATTATCCTTCACGTTGAGAGTCGTGTTGCGTGTGTATGCCCGAACTTTAGTCCGTGGCTTTTATTTCTTAAATATATATATATATATATATATATATATATTTATATATATAGACTAACATTATCAAGTTATGCCTCGATTGAGCCTGGACTCACGTCCAGAGCGTTTATTGCTTTTATATATATATATATATATATATATATATATATATATATATATATATATATATATATATATATACTTATGAATAAACTGTGGTCGAACTCTGTTCGATGGGCCTGGATTTATATCTGGAGCGTTTATTGCTTTTATGTATATACTTATATATAAACTATTGTTGGAATCTGTTCGATGATCCTAGATTTTATTTCCAGAGCGTTTACTGCTTATATATATATATATATTTTCTATTAGGCTTGGATTTTACTTCGTGACCTTTTACTGCTTTATTTACATTTCATCCCGCCTGGAGTTTACTTCATGGTGGTTGATCGTTTTTACTGCTTTATTTACATTTTCGATCCCCCATGGAGGTGCTTTGTGGTGGTTGATCATGTGTCTATATATATATTTACCGCTTTTATATATTTACATTTCAAGTCCACCATGAAGTTCGTTTCGTGGTGGTTGACAGTCTGTATATATATTTACAGCTTATATATATATATAACTTCTTATAACTTTCATATAAATTGCTACATCATGTGAGCCTAGGAAACATGTGATCACAGATTCAGTCTTCTGAATCTATATTCGGTTCCCGTGATGGACATTTTCGGCTGTAAACAGCTTGTACATTATTCACGGTGTCTGAATTTCCTTAGATGGCTTTCATGCCCACAAGGAGTTCGACACTGCTATATATCTTATTTTCTCGAGGATGCCTCACATCTCGAAAATAAAAGCACTTAAGCTGAACACTTAATAAAATGGAAATATCTAAGGCCTTAATTACTATTAAGCATAAGGGTTTTAAAAAAACCACTTTAACAAAACATCGCTGCTATATCTTATTAAAACTTATTTTTTACACAAATTCAAACCCTTTGTATATAGGTGCGAATGAGGCATAGCACTACTTCCAAATAATTGTACATTGATCCACACACACACACAAACATTCATATAACATTTTAAATTGAAAAGTGGCGATCACCGTGGTAACACAGATGTTGGGGGGGGGGGTGCCTAACACCTTCCCTCCGCATAAGCAAGTCCCCATACCCTAATGAATCTCGGTTTCACTGAACAGTTTCGTAGTGTTACATCATGTGGTCAATGTGCAAACCTTTTCTCGATTGAGTTGGTGCAACCATTTAAAAAATAATAATTGGTGACTCTCACAGTCCAATCGTCGACATATAAATGTCGGACCTTTTCACAACTTGTTTTTTCAAACAAATCTCACATAACATGAGAACACCAAAAGACAAGAATAGAAGAGGGACATTAAAAATTCCGACGTCGACAGGTGGCGACTCTGCTGGGGACTCCAGTAAGAGGACTTAAGTCGCTACTACAAACTTTTCAAAATTATTATATACGTGTGTGTGGATGTTGCATTTACATTTATATGGATGTGTACGAATACATTTACCTACTGCACTTAGTGCTTCGCACTATATCTACTTGTGATATTAAAGTGCTTCTTCGCACATGTCATCATTTCCATAACGGTGAGACACATTGTATGTGAATGTATGTTGTGTGGTCCCTCCACCAGGAGGCTATCATGTCGGCGTTTGATTACTGGACTCGTAGGGAGACTAATTCCAATGAGGCTCAGGAAAGGCACCACCCAGATTCGCTCTAATTGAATGACTGGATTAATTCCCTATCAAGTAAATTGCGATGATCTGGGAACCTTCATGCCAAAAAGTCGCGATAGTAACCTAAGATAGGTCAGCCTCTGATAAACCAAACGCGGAGGGAAGTCTCTTCATACTTTCCCATTTTGATTACTTGTAAATTCAATTACTTGTAATTTCATCCCATGTCAATCTCAATGTAATGGAAAATATGAAGGAATATGTGTACATGCATATTAAAACCTGACATGCTATCTTGTCTTATAAACTGCTAACATCCGTTTTGCTGGATAATATTCCTAAAATGGATACTTCACATAGCATGTAACATTTATACATTCCCTAAGACTAAACTACGTAAGTCTTTTTTAGGGAAGCAATTGGTCCCGTTTCCCGTTCAAAGTCCAGAAAGGCATTAAGCTCACAGTCAGACATGGCTACAAGTGCTCCACCTGATCCTACTCCTGTCTCTCGAGAGGAGTTCAAAGGATTAAGGAATTAGATAGCAGAATTGGCTGTCTTTCTAAAAGAACTATGTAAAAACACTTGGGGCCAGACAATGCCTACTCAACCAGAGTCATTCCAACCAGGGGGCAGTCAGGATATTGGCAAAAAGATGAAAACCCAGATACCTGAACCTCATTCCAATAAAGGAACCAACAAAACCCCTGAAATCACAAAACTCAAGGATGATCGAGAAACTAGGGATATAAGAAAGAAAGTCCAACAAATGGAGGAAACCATCTGGTCAATCAAAGGGACTGGAAACTATGGTAGTGTCACATATTTAGATCTCTGCATATTCCCAGGGGCTCGATATCCTAACAAATTCAAAGTCCCATAGTTTGAAAAGTACAATGGGGCAGGCGATCCATATAGGTACCTAAAAGTATATATTGGCGAGCTGGGGTCTTATGCTGAAGCTGAAAGCCTCAAAATGCAACTTTTCCAAAAGAGTCTCACTAGAGAGGCTAAATCCTGGTATGCCCGACTTGACAATGCCAAAATTCACAACTGGGAAGAATTGGCCCACGCCTTTCTAAATTAGTACAGTTTTCAGTTACAAATGGCACCGGATCGATACCAAGTGACTAAAGTCAAAAAGCAAAGTACTGAATCTTTCCAAGAATATGCCCAAAGGTGGAGACATCTAGCAGCGCAAGTCATTCCATCAATGACAGAAACTAAGATGGTAATGAAGTTTATTGATATCCAAGAGGCTCCTTTTTTTTTGATAATGTGGGGTTTCCCAACCACAGTCGGACTAATCCCCCCATCCCGGACCAGCCTTTCCTTTGAACTAGCTTGCGCTGGCAGTCCGTGGCCACCATGACCATTTCTGGCTTAACACTTGTTGCTAGCGGGGGTCGAACTGAAGACATAGGCTCCTTACTATGAGAGGATCCTAGCAGGCATATGAAAGCCATTCTCAGAAATGATCAAACATGAAATGGCAGAGATGGGTCTGAAGACAGGCAAGATTAAAGGCTTCACTGCCTTGGAAATAGTCACCAAGCATATATACAGACTGGCAAGTATGCGAGCGATCCCAAGAGGGTACCTGATAAAGGCAATGAAGAGGTATCCCTCGTTTCACAGGGGCAAGCTAGTAGACCAACCTACATTCCCCCATTTAGAAAAAGCGAGACAATTTTCCATTTCAACAACAGGCTGCATTCAACCAATGCCAGGACAGGAAAATAAAATTTGAAAGAACAAAGAATCGGGTGTTCATTCCACTAGGCGATTCCCTTGAAAATGTATTGGCGATATTAATTGATCACAAGAAAATTACCGAACTGGCTCCACCTCTTGAACCAGGAACCAAAAGATACAATCCAAGCCAGAGATGTGCTTACCATTTAGGGTCTCCAGGATACGATACACAAGATTGTTGGTCGTTAAAGCATAAGATTCAAAATTTGATTGAAAGCGCCAGTATTGTGATCCAATAACCTGATCAACAAAATGTCAGTACAAACCTTCCGTTGTAGCATGATACAGAGGAAGTAAACACGATCGGGTTAAGAAACGATGAAATGTATCCAAATTGTAAGTACATACGAAGGATAGATGAATACCCCCGAAGGCACAGATCAAATGTCCTAGAGTGGAAAAACTCGGAGGAGGGTGTGATAGTAATGCAAAAGTTAGAGACAATCCAGAATCAAGTAAATCTGCTATCTAAGCTGATAGTGCGCCAACATCAGGATACGAGGCAGTTTTTCACTCAACTATCAGAAAGCTAAGAGAAAAAAGAGGTTAACCCTAATGCAAGCCCATATCTCTCCAAGATGAGCTAGCTAAATGAAGAAGATCAAAGCAGGCTGAAAGGGCAAGAAAAGGTGATTGATAAAATTGCTAAAAGATCTCGCCAACGGAAAAATCACTCGGGGGAATGCGAATTCTCAAAGAAGAAAGATCAAACAACCTCCACTAGAGCTCAAAAGATTCACTTCAAGATTTTGGGTTAGTTTGCAAAAAGCTATGGGCACGGATTTATGATTTAGTTCGGTATATCATCCTCAAACGGATGAACGGTCGAAAAGGAGTCGCTAGTTGGTATTTTTAAATGGTTGTACCAACTCAATCGAGAAAAGGTTTGCACAAAGACCTAGTGATGTGACACTGTGTAACTGGTCTGTGAAACCGAGGTTCGTTAGGGTACGAGGGCTTGATTAAGCCGAGGGAAAGTGTTAGGCAGCCCCCGACTTCTGTGATGACTCGGTTACCGCCACTTTTCAATTTAAACTTTTATCTAAATGTGTGTGTAGGTCAATGTGTAATTATCTGGAAGTAGTGCTATTCCTCGTTTGCACCTATATACAAAGGGTTTGAATTTTGTAAAAAAGTTCAATTTTAACGAGATATGGCAATGATGTTTTGTAAAATAGGTTTTTCAAACCCTTGTGCTCAATAGTAATTGAGGCCTTTGATACTTCCATTTTATTAAGTGTTCGGCTTGATTGCTTTTATTATTTTCGAGATGCAAAGCATCTTCGAGAAAATAAGATACATAGCAGTGCCGAACTCCTTGTGGGCATGAGAGCCATCTAAGAAAATTCAGACACCATGAATAATTTACAAGCTAGTTGCAGCTGAAAATGTCCATAACGGGAACCGAATCTAGATTCAGGAACTGAATCTATAATCACATGATTCCTAGGCTCACATGTTATGCAATATGTACAAAAGCTATAAATAATTATATATATATATATATATATATATATATATCACTATCGAGATATGACTCAATTGAGACCGAATATAATATTCGGAGCGTTTACTACTTTCATATTATATTCTTTTGAGTCATATCTCCGAATATTATATTCGGTCTCAATTGAGTCATATCTCGATAGTGATATATATATATATATATATATATATATATATATATATATATATATATATATATATAATTACTAAAACTTCAATAATTTTATTGATAACTGAAAATATTTACATACAGAAAATAAAAGTAACTTACAATTTTATTCAGAACATTAGAATGGTAGATGAAGAGAAGAGAGAACATAGGCTAAAGATTTGTCAGAGAAGGAACTCTGAGTCTTCCTAAGTCTGCCTCACTAACTAAGTTTGAATTCCTTTTATAGAATAAGGAAAGAAACTATTACAACTTTACTATTTCAAAAAGTGAATGATTACAGACAATATTTACTATTGATGAACAGTAAAACAGTGCTGACTTTTTATTATGCATGGACGCTTTCGACAACTTTTGATGAAGTGGCCACATCTTTTGACTTAGTGGATGCTTTTGGTGGAAAAGCTGGAGCATGCACATGTGACAGGGAACTGCTTTCTGTGAAAGAGCATCTTTTGACTAAACAGGGGAAATAATTAACTGAGATGTCAGGCAAATGGGTCCTGAGCATTTTGCAGATTGATGGTGCCATATGGGTCATCATCATCATCTTCAAATTTACTGGTTGAAGTGTTTCTGGAAGAGGAAGAGGAGCACACTGATGCTTCTTCATGTAACTCATCGATTCTTTCATGAATGGCTTGGGAAATTAACTTCAGATCTTTACTGGAACAATTTTTATATTAGAAATATCAAGGGAGCATGATGAACCAGTTGGACTAGTCTTTAATTCTTTTGATTTACTAAAAGATCCTTCGGCAGGGATCGATTTAACTGGAATAATAGGGAGAGGAACAGAAGGAAACTCTTTCTACACTTGACCTATAATTCTATCAACACCAAATTTATCCCACCATTTGACAAAGAAAAGGCGGGTAACATGAGTGACCGGTGAAATTGTGGTTTGAGATGCTAAATAACTATGCTCAGGAGACTGAAATCCTGTTACTTTAGTTGGGGATTGAATGTCGTACTGCCATCTAAGAATCCATGGAACTTTATATTTACTAAAAAACTGAAGAAGAATGGGGATACCGTCATTTTTCGGTTGATGTTTTACTGTGATTACAAAATGACTGAGTTGAGCCTTTAAAGGGTCTGGGAGGAGGTCGAAAGAATAACCAAATCTCGACCACCAAAGAAGAAACCAAAAAGGAATCTGACTTTTGAATTTGTGGTCAAATTATAAGAACCACGAGTGACTATGTGACTCATCCTGGTGAATGAAGATCATATTCCAGGCTTCCATATAATCAAAATAACATAACGAGATATTTTGATTGGAGAGTTATCTAAGATCATAGGGATGATTTCCCCAGTCAGTGATTTGAATGATTTGTTTAATGTAGATTGAATGATAGAGGACTTTAGACTCATCATCCCTAGCATAAATAGGTTTTTTTTTGCTAAATTTAAGCTATATTAAAATAAAGGAGAAATACAAACCTCATGGGACTATTCAAATCAGAATATAGCATAGACATCATAGGACAAGCCCTATGATGTCATGACTATAAAGGATTACCGGCCTGACGCCCAACAAATCTATTACAAAAGAAACCTACTATCAATGGAACATTATAAAACAAACAACATCAAGAAGAAGCAGATATATGCCTAAAGCACAGCAAGACCCTAATCATCCGGTTACAAAGCAGACCACAATAGGTAGAAAACCCAGCTGTAGCAGCGTTAGGCCAACCAACTGCCAAGACCTGCAGCAGTGACCAGACCACACACCCAAACAAGTAGTAGCAGTAAATCCCAGCAATAATAATGCACCCCAGCAGTGCATATCCAGCATCAGTGCATCCCAGCTGTAAGACATCATCCAAATTTAGCAACCCAATAGCAGAAGCAGAAGAAAAGCACGCAACAGCAGTGAGGGGAGTGCTCGCCTAAAGCCCAGAAAAGGCATTTGCATCTGCAACAGCAGAAAAACACAACACTCACCCAAGGAACAACATAATCCAGCAGCAGTAGAAGGAAACCCACCTTACCATATGAAACCAACAACAGTTGAATGAACAGAACCCACAACCAACCCTAAAATCCCTATCTACAACAACCATAAAACACAGCTACCGAGACATCAGTAGTGGCCATCAGTTTGCATAAGTAACTTTGCATCAGAAGCCATCCAGCCCGAACACCATGCTAGACTAGTCACTACCCAGGCAGAACCCACTAGCAATAAACACCTGAAGATGTATGACTGAGGCAATAAAACTAGTAAGTCAATCCATAACATCAAATATCTAGAAACTAACCACAATAGCAGAATCACTAGCAAAGAAACATAAAATAAAAGCAAAGAATACACAGATCCCCACTGCAAACAAACCTTCAGCCACCTGCACAACACCTGCACCACACTTTCAACAGTAGCACCAAACCATACCGCCCCATACCTCCCAAAGTCAAAGTATAGAGCATACCAACAACAAATCAATCAGAACCAAAACAACAACACATTTTATGAGGTAGCTCATCTGCCCCGCATATCAATCAGTCAGCTCACAGGAAGCTTCCAACAGTCACAGTGTAGCAGTAACACATGAGAAAGCAGCAGCTCATAGGAAGTTACCCTTTCTCCGGCTCAAAACCAAGGACCACTAGCAGCAACTAAAGTGCTAGCCCAAGCAGCCCTTGTCATCCTGGTGTAACTCACATAGAAGCAGACTAGATCCCAACCAATGATAAGTTTTCGCTCCAGCTCATCCATCAGTAGAAGAAATACCCAGCAACAACAGTAACAGCCAATCTAGGGATTGCCCAACACCCCAAAAACATAACATAATGTAGTGACTGTGAAAATAGTTGTGGACAGACAGCACTTCACTAGGCCTGTAGTTGCCAAACTACAACTCGAGGAAACTGCTGCAGTGACACACCAGTAAGAAAATGTATTTCCTAGGCAGGACAAGCACTGCCCAAGCCAGCCAAATTAGCAGTCCAGTTCAAAACCAAGCACTGTCTTGTCCAGACCAAACCAGTAGTGGCGAAGGAAGGAGGCTTAGCGGTAGTACTAACATGAGATAATTATAGAGCTAGTTGCCTAAACCATGGCTTATCTTTAACCTTCTGAAATTTACAAACGGTGTGCAATTTATATTTCATAAGGTACAAGATACTACGGATAATGATTCTGGTAGGGGTAGGGCCTTTACCATAAATCCTGCCATTACGTTCTTGAATATATGGTAGACGATAGCAACAAATCCAAGGTGAAAGATGCCATGATGTATAGTGCCTTTGGGGTGGGTGACGATGTAAGACCAATTTTTGGAGAACCCCTTCCATCCATAGTAGCGAAGGACCGAGACAAGGACAACAAAAGAAAAGGGGCACTCTAAGAAAAGGTGTTGGAATGTCTTATTATGAATACTACAAAGGTGACAGGTAGGATTAACATCGAGCCCATAAGCAGTAAGTCTGTCCAAGGTACGAAGGCCATGTTGAAAAGCAATCCAGAGAATAAAGAAGTATCTCGGAGGGATAAATTTATGCCAAACAAGCCCATGCCATGGCTCAACACCCCCTAGAGTGAAAGGAATGCCAGATAGAGGAGGTAGAGACTTCCTTGGCATGAATATTTTCCCATGAGAGAGTATCATTTCTATCAGGATAGCAAGGAGTAGAGATGTCAAAGTTTTTCTGAAAGTCGATGACAGAGTGATGGTTGGAAGGAGGAAGGGACCATGTAGAGTTTCGGATAATACTACAAACCATAGCATTTGGTCCAAGACCTGAGTTAGTGATGAGAGGGGAGTTGGGGGATCGAGCTAGTGGATTCCCTAGGATCCAAGGATCAAACCAGAGTTTTATAAGGTTACCATTACCTATTTGATATTTGATGTGATTCATTGCAGTGTGTCTGAAGTTCAAGACTTTCTTCAATATCCATGAGCAGTCGTTGGGAAGATTCATGCACCAAAAATGTTTATCCTTTAGATGGAATGTACGGACCCAAATGGCCCAAAGAGATGAGGAGGAAGGATTAACAACATTCCAAAGTTGGAGGAGGATAGAGGCTTTGTTCCATTCATCCAAGGATTTGATACCTAAACCACCTTTCGAAAATGGTAGAGAGATTTTGCTCCATGCAACCTTCGCACCATACTGCGATAGAGAGGGGCCTTTCCAGAGGTATCTACGAATTATGTTTTGGATATCCTTTAATGCAGCTGCAGGAAGGATAAAAAGAGAAGACCAATAGGACTGAATTGCAAAGAACACAATTTTGATCAGTTGCAGCCATCCAGAATAGAAAATGAAATTTGTTGGTCCAAGAGGAAATTTTATAGGTGATCTTGTTTATGAGAGGCTTGTTGTCAGTAAGGCTATGTTTAGCAGTGATTAAAGGAACCCCAAGGAATTTAGTAGGAAGATAACCCAATTGGAAACCTATCTTGTTTGGCCCTTCAATTTACACCTCTAATATTCATAGAGCAAAAATTAACCATAAAAACAGCTAAGAATGTGATTTAAGGTGTCCCCCACCCTTGCTTTTCTTAGTAGTAGCTTGATTAGGATTTAAGGAGCTCCTCGCTTTCTACTTGAGGTCCTTTCCTTCCTTCTCATCAATACGTTTCAGCTTCCCAACAAGAGGATTGGGAGGGGGAGTGAAGTTAGTGTCAGAAAAATGATCCTCAATAGCTCCAGCCAGCGGGGCCAGTGGGCTAAAGGTATTAGCAGCCGAGTCACAAACAACAAGCAGAGTATCCTTCAAGTTAGATTGTTGCTTAAGCCCCTTAGCTACCACTGTCCAACCATCAATAGGGAGGGAGTCAGATGGAGACCCTTGAACCGGGGGGTCTGGGGGAACATGGGCTTGATGTCCAACCTGTATCTTTGGACCCATTTGTAGTTAGCACTAGGGCAGCGAGTAAGGGAGTGGCCAAAGGACTTGTAATGAGAGCAGATGATAGGTCTATTTTGGTATTCCACTTTTACCGGAACAACTTTTGCAGTTTGGGTTTCCTCATCGATAACATCCACTTCTAGACAGCTAGGGAATGAAGATGAAGAAGAAAGCTCTACACAAACTTTGACAAAAGTCATAGTCTCAAATTTACCAGTAACACTATCAACGAAGATTGGCTTACCAATGACATTAGCTAGGTAACTGAGCCCTGTAGGAGAAAGGTAGGACATTGGGACGTTATGAAATTTAACCCACTCTGGAGCTTTAGTTTAGGCTTCAAACTTGAAATCCATGCCTTCCTTCCAAAGCTTGAGGCAGAGATGTTTGTTCGAGATGTACCAAGGGCCAAGAGCAAGGACATTTTCTAGTTCCATAGAGTTAGAAAACTTAAAGACAAAAAATAAGGGTATCATGCAAGGAGACCGTCTGCAGTCCATATTTGTCCCAAAGCTTATGAACAAATTCTTCAACAAGTTTAAAAGGGAGTCTAGAGTTGATAAAGCTCCCCACAAGGCAGGTATTCCAGAGAGTATTTCCTTTTAGAAGTACCTCAGCCAGAAGTCTTATTCAAATTACTTCATTCTCCTAAGCCGAATGAGAGGGGGGGAAATATTCAAGAAGAGAGCAGTGTTTAGGGTCAATATTGGTTACCACAATGCTCCAAGATTGCTTGAATGGCTTTACAGCTTCAGGAGGGTTCTCATCATGTTTTTCATCTATATAGGCAGCGAGAGAGGGGAACTCAGTGGTAGCAGATTGCAGACCCGACACAGGTGCAAGCATTGCAGAAGAAGCACCAGAGGGTCTCAAGGAACCAAGATCGAACATGTTGTGGTCGTTAACACTCCTTTTAGATTTACCTTTGTTAGCAAAATCATTGACATTCTGAAGCAAAAATCCTTGGCCTTTAATGAAGTCCATTAAAGTAAGGCACTTCCTTCATTCATCAGCTGCATCAAGGCGGCCCTGTTGTGATAGGTGTTGCGCTGCTTTGAAAATCTCTGACATAGAGGAGCCAAGTAGAAATCCTGAATTTTTCTCGGTGATATTATTAGCTTCTGAGTCAAAAGACTCATCAGAGGCAAAATGAGTCGTAATAGGCATGGGGTCTGATTCTGCCATAGCCTTGTCAATAGCAGTAGGGGAGTTGAGGTTAGTACTCCGAATTCGACGAATAGGTCATGGGAATGGCTACTCTCAGAGTTACCAGCTGAGAGGTGAGAGAAATCAACCATGGTGAGGCAGCGAGAGGGGCTAAGGGTGGGGGGAGATCGGAGGGAGAGAGCAGAGGCTGGGAGGATTGACTCGGTTTCTAACAGAATATCCTTATAATACACAAGGGATTTATAAGGAGCAAGAGGAAAAAAGTGCCATCCAGCAGGAAAATATTGTGAGGCAAGCCTAATGGGGTTATCTTTTGGCTTCATGTGAGGTTCAATAAAAAACAAGTGATTTTCCCACTATGAATTGAGAAGGAGGGTGACTGGGATTTGAGGAGGAGGTCCTAAACTGATCGCAGAAAGGATCAACTAGTTTAGGGTTACTGGCTAAGACAAAACTATAAGGCTTGGGAATAGTACCAAGGACCTGAAATTTGTTAACTAGGTTGGACTTAGGAACTTGGCTAACTGGATGAGGAACCAAAGTTCCTTTTGGTCTTGGGCCTGAAAGGAGACCCGAACCACGAGAAGATGATCCTCCTCGGACAATCATTTTGACTGTAGAGTACCTGTATTAAGGAATTCCCAAGTGAGAAAGTTAGGAACGAAAATGTTACTGCCTTTGATATATTCAATTTCAAAATCAAAAATGCTTAATAGGGTTTGCCATCTCACAAAAGAATGTTTAGAGGTGATATTTTCAACATCTTTCTCTAAAATATATTTTGCAGATTTGCAATCAAAATGAAAGTATTAATACATATTACTAAAGAAAGTATTTCTTTTTTAATAGTGCTGTAATTTAATTGTGTAGTATTCCATGCACATGAATAAAATTGAACAATTTGTTTAGATGAATTGGGGGTCAGTCTTTTTATATAATGTGGAGTTTCCCAACCGCAGTCGGACTAAGTCTCCCCACCCCGAACCAGGCTTTGAGCATAGGCTCGACCTAAGACATGGCTCCACCCAAAAATGTGTGATCTGTGGCCACACAGACCAGTTTCTAATTGGCCCTCACACTTATTGCAGGCAGGGATCGATCCTAGGATGCCCGGGTTTATGGTTCACCCCAGGTCGAAACTTACCGTTGCGCCAAGTGCTGTGGTTATTGGGGGTCAGTTTCTGTTTGAGAACACCACCGAATCCAATATCTGAGGCATCAATTTCAACAATTTTAAAGGTAGAATCATTGGAGATGCCAAGGTAAGGCAAGGCCTTAACATATTTTTTGACTTGTTGGATGACAGAAGTATGAATGTCAGTCCAAGGGGGAGGATTACTTTGCAAACACCAAAAGAGGGGTTTGCAAATTTTTCTGAGATTTTCATAGAACTTGCTAATATAATTGAGTGAGCCTAAAAATCTCTGGAGTTGGGTTTTATTAGTAATCTTATCAGGAATTCTGTAAGCGAATTGAATAGCTCTATAAATTGGCTGAATAAGTCCTTGATAAATATTGAGACCAAGAAACCAAACTTTAGTCTGAAATAAAGTTTATTTGGAAGGAGATAGAACAAGTCTATTATCTTTAACTGTTTTGAAGAACGATTTCAAATGTTTAATGTGTTCTTCAATAGATTTGGAGAAAATGAGAATATCATCAATGTAAACGACGACAAAATGATTGAAAGGATTCAAAATGTCATTGAGAATATTCTGTAATTCACTAGGGGCATTTTTCAAACCGAATGCCTGAATATTCCATTCGTAATGACCAAATGGGGGTGGTAAAGGCTGTTTTGTACCTATCATCGGGATGAATGGCAACTTGCCAGAATCCAAATTTGAGGTCAAACTTACTGAAGATAGTGGCATTGCTTAATCTATTTATGAGGTCATCCTTATTAGGCAAAGGATACCTAATCCATTCTAGAACTTTGTTTAATGGTTTGTAATTGATAACTAGACGGGGAACACCTCTCTCCTTTTCTTCTTCATTGTTGATATAAAAGGCAGGGCAGGACCAGGGAGATTTACTAGGTTTAATTAACCCTTTACTAAGGAGATCATTAATTTCCCTTTTGCATAACTCCATTTGTTCGTGATTCATTTGCATTGGCCTAGCCTTAGTAGGAATCAAATGTTCTTTGAATTCCTTAGCGTAAGGAAGCATTACAATATGCTTCTTCCGATGCCAAAAGGCATTAGGAGAGTCAAAACAAAGGTTTTCCTTTAAATAGGTTTTTAACTCTTCATTCTTTTCTTGAACCCCTTTATAATGCCATCGTATGAATATTCCCTGTTAAAACGAATATTCCCCGACCAATCGAATATTATATAACCACTTGCTTACTTTGCAAAATTTTTAAATATTACCCACAACTATAACATTATATCAAATCCAAACCATAATATTCAAAAATACATTTCGAGAAAATTATTCTTTATTCATAAAAGTTGGGGTCTTACAACCTCCCATTCTTATGAAATTTCATCCTCGAAGTTAGGGTACGTACCTGGTATATCGAAGAGGTGAGAATATCTTGACTTCATCTCAGATTCTAACTCCCAGGTCATTTCCTCCACATCGTGGTTTCTCCACAAAACTTTGACTTGAGGTATAACCTTAGAGCGTAGAATATGATCCTTCTTATCCTAGATTTTAACAGGTAACTCTTTATATGTTAAATCTTCCTCTATCTCGTCTGGTTCTAGTTTAATAATATGGTTCGGGTCTTTCACATGTTTATATAACATAGATATGTGAAAAACGTTATGAACACGAGACATACTTGGCGGTAAGGCGAGTCTATAGGCCACAAATCCTACTCGATCGAGGATTAAAAATGGGCTAATGAATCGAGGATTGAGCTTTCCTCTCTTTCCAAATCTCGTAACTCCTTTTCATGGAGCAACACGTAACAACACATGATCTCCAATATTGAATTCTACGTCCTTTCAATGAAGATCAGCATAACTCTTTTGTCGATCTTGTGAGGTTTTTATACTTTGTCGGATCATTTGAATCTTTTCCGTAGTCATACATACCAAATCCGGTCCCAATAACGTTGCTTCACCCACCTCATCCCAGCATACTAGAGAACGACACTTTCTTCCATACAACGCCTCAAATGGAGCCATGCCAATACTTGCTTGATAACTATTGTTGTAGAAAAACTCCACCAATGGTAAGAACTTGTCCAAACTTCCCTTGAAGTCAAGGACACAGAGTCTTAATAAATCTTCAAGAGTTTGAATAGTCCTTTCCGACTGCCCATCCATTTGAGGATGATATGCTGAACTAAATCGTAAATCTGTGCCCATAGCTTTTTACAAACTAACCCAAAATCTTGAAGTGAATCTTGGGTCTCGATCAAAAACTATGGATACTGGCATACCATGCAATCTTACAATCTCGTTTATGTATATACTAGCAAAATGTTCAAGTGTATAAGTTTCTCATATCGGTAAGAAATGAGCAGACTTGGTCAATCTATCAACAATGACCCAAATCGTATCTATGCCTTGAGAAAACTTGGGAAGACCAGTAACGAAATCCATGGTAATGTGCTCCCACTTCCATTCTAGAATTTCAAATGGTTTCAATGGACCTTTTGGCACTTGATGCTCCGCCTTGACTCGTTGACAAGTTAGACATATTGAGATAAACCCCGTTATCTCTCTCTTCATATTGTTCCACCAAAATGTATGTCGAAGATCACGATACATTTTTGGTACTCCCAGGATGGATTGCAAACAGTGTGTTTTGTGCCTCCATCATGATTTTATACTTCAAGTCAGAATCGTTAGGAACACAAAGTCTGGAGTTGACTCGAAGTATTCCTTCTTCATCGATTCTTACTTCTGGAATAGCACCTTCTTGCCCTTTCTTCTTCATACGCATCAGCTCCAGGTCCGTAAGTTGAGGACACCTTTAACTTTATCAATTAAAGTCGGTTCTACTCGTATATTCGCTATCATCACATGGGTCCCTAGAGTCTTTAACTCTATTTCCATCCTTTCCAAGTCATACAAAATGGGCCATTGCTTTGACATTATTGCACTCGTACCCGCATATGATCTTCTACTCAATGCGTCAGCTACTATATTCGCTTTTCCAGGATGGTATTGGATGGTATGATCATAATCTTTCAATAACTCAAGCCATCGTCGTTGTCGCATGTTGAGTTCCTTTTGAGTGAAGAAATATTTGAGGCTTTTATGATCCGTATAGATCTCCACCTTCTCTCCATACAGGTAATGCCTCCAAATCTTAAGCGCAAAAACGACTGCTGCCAACTCTAGATCATGAGTAGGATAATTCCTTTCATATTCTTTGAGTTGTCGTGAGGCATAGGCTATGACTTTCTCATGTTGCATGAGAACACATCCTAACCCTTTCCCTTAAGCATCATTGTAGATGAAAAATCCCTCCGAGCCAGATGGTATTGTCAGAACAGGTGCTGAAATGAGTCTTCTCTTGAGTTCTTGAAAACTCTTCTCATATTACTCACTCCAACCGAACTTTGTATCTTTTCGAGTCAGCTGAGTTAATGGAGTAGCGATTCGAGAAAATCCTTCCACGAATCTCCGATAATAACCAGCTAAGCCGAGAAAGCTACGTACTTCGGTCACTGACTTTGGTTGCTCCCAGCTTTGAATTGCTTCAATCTTCGCTGGGTCAATAGATATTCCATGATTTGATATCACGTGCCCAAGGAATGCAACTTCCTCAAGCCAGAACTTACATTTCTTCAACTTGGCATATAACTTGTTTTCACGAAACTTTTGGAGTATTAGCCTCAAGTGTTGCTCATGGTCTTCACGGGTTTCAAAGTATATGAGAATGTCATCAATAAAGACGACCACAAAGTGATCCAAATATTCCTTGAATACTCGGTTCATCATGTCTATGAAGGAAGCAGGAGCATTAGTCAATCCAAAAGACATGACTAGGAATTCATAATGCCCGTACCGAGTTATGAAAGCAGTCTTTGGAATGTCATCAGTTTTAATATTCAACTGATGATATCCGTAACGAAGATCAATCTTTGAAAAGAATTTGGCTCCTTGTAACTAATCAAACAGGTCATCAATGCTAGGCAACGGGTACCTATTTTTGATGGTGACAGGATTCAACTCCCGATAATTAATACAAATTCGCATACTTCCATCTTTCTTCTTCACGGATAGAACAAGAGCACCCCAAGGAGACGTACTAGGGCGAATGAAATTAATGTCTAACAATCCCTGTAGTTGGATTTTTAACTCCTGTAGTTCAATAGGAGCCATTCGATATGGGGCTTTGGAAATTGGTTTTGTACCGGATTCAAGGTCGATACAAAATTCAATTTCACGCTCTGGGGGTAGGCCAGGAAGTTCTTTAGGGAATACGTCGGGAAATTTATTAACAATAGAAATATCATTCAAATATGAAGTATTTTTATTTAAATCCGTGACATGGGCTAAGAAAGCTTGACATCCATTTTTCAATAAACGAATCGCTTTATGGCTTGATATAATAGTGATTGATTTAAGTGGTTTGGTTGCTTGAATTCGGATAATAGGCTGGTTAGGAATATGAAAGCTAACAACCTTACGAAAACAATTGATTTTAGCATGATGAATAGTTAACCAATCAATCCCTAAAATCACATCAAATGTAAGTATTTTCAAAGAAATAAGATCGACAGGTAACGTGCGGTTACTGACTTGAATCAAACAAGACTTATAAACAGTTGATGTAATGAAGGTTTCTCCCAACGGAGTTTCAACTAATAAGTCAAAGTCTAATTTCTCCGGAGTCAAATTTAAACATTGAGCGGAAGTAGGAGAAATAAAAGAATGTGTAGAACTGGTATCAAATAAGGTATATACTTCGCTAGAGTTTATGATTAGCTTACCCGTGATCACCTCGTTCAGATTCCTCGCTTTTTGGGAGGTTACGACAAACGCTCTCCCTTGAACTAACGGTTTTGTCTTGTCTGGGATGGCTTTTGATGTCTCCATCCCAGCAGGACTTGACTTTGGATCACAACAAAATTGGGCTAGGTGACCCTCTCTTCCACAATTGTAACATGCTTTAGACTGCATCACGCAGTTTGGACTGATATGTCCCTCCCCTCCGCATTTTTAACATACGACCGGCGGTCGTTCTCCTTCCTTAACAACAGGTGATGGTGCTAACGTCTTTCCATCATTGTTGAATATAATCTTCTTGAAATGTCAACTCTTATTGTCATGGCCATGATTACCACTGAAGTGATTACCATTTCTGGCATGTTGATTCCCTCTACGCTTGTTGTCACTACTTCGATGACTGCTACCACTGGTATTATCGACTTTTCAGCTACTCTCTCTTAGTTGGGTTGACTCATTATCGAGCTCTAATAACTGAGCCCTATTTACAATATCTAAATAAAAACATAGTTTGTGAGAAATTAGGTATTGACGTATCTCGGGTTTCAAACCTCTTAGAAACATCCGCGTCATTCTGTCCTCATTATCAACCAAGTGGCACGCAAATCGAGACAACTCGGCAAACTTAGCTTCGTACTACGCCACGGTCATATTGTTTTACTCAAGCTTGATGAACTCTACCTCCTTCATGTGACGAATACTTTCAGGAAAGTACTTGTCATTGAACAGTTCTTAGAACTTCTCCCAAGACATCTTCAGTGCGGCAGGTTGAGTACGCTTTACAGATTCCCACCATTAATCTGCCTCTGCCCGCAACATGAAGGTGGCAAAGGAAACTTTTTCTCCTCGGAGCATCCCAAGACATCAAATATCATGTTGATCTGCTTTATCCACGTCTCTGCCTTAAGTGGTTTTGGCTCTCCAAAAAACTCCGGTGGTCCCAGCTCCTTTAACTACTTAGCGGTAACCATCCGAGTGTTGTCCGTGTTTCCACCTGCATTTTGGACAGGAGTCGCCCTCGCCTAATGTTGCATGAATTGCATAAAACCTCTGAACATCCCATCGTTCATCATTTGATCGTTGTTGTTTACTTGAGGATTATTGTCTTCCTGTTACACATTATCCTGGGTATTAATCTGTGGTGACTCAACGGTCTCATGTGCTTCATTGCTTATCTCAACATTTTCGGATGCCATTTTCAAATACTGCCACAAAACAAGGGTTAATTAACATATCACATATTCAGAATAAATTATCATTAGCCTTCAACAATGTTAAACTGATAGAATATAATTGACAACAAGTTTAACTGCAGCGGAACAAGCAATCCATTAGAAGAGTTAAGTAGAGCATAAAATCTACTATCTTCTATGATTTAAAAAGTTGTTCATCAACATTATCGCTGAGACTCAGCTTAATAAATAAAATCGAATCATCCCTGCATCACGACCAAGGATATTTATGTAATCATCAATGGTCATGACTATACCGAATAATCCCTGGTCATAATCACACCAATAACTATTCATCAATGAACTACAGGTCAATGAAGACTTTTACCACATCATTCATCACATTACGGTCATGATTATACGGAATAATCCCTAGTCATAATCATACCAAGTCCATCTATGCATGTAAGCCAAAGATAACTTTCATCATAATATAAGCATGAGGATGATGACAATGACATAATAATTCAATAAAATAAGTTCAAGGAAAAATTTTAAAGATTTATAATTTTAATTTATCCAGAAATCAATAACGTCCAAATTGTTAACATGATACTTCTTTGTGGAGTAAAATTCAAGAATGCTCAGAAGAATATTTTCATAAAAAGATACTGGATGAAGAGAAAATATCAAGGATATTCCACTAATTTCATGGAGTATAGAAGCCAAAACTTTAACCAAGTGAGTATAATAGAATATATGAAATCGCAAATGGATTTTTGCCCGCTATGCGGTAATCCACATAGACAGATCATTTTCACAATTTAATAGGGAATGAATACAAAGGATCATTCACCATGCATGCGATAATCCACATAGACAGGTTATTCCAACAGAATAATATAGAATGTAATAACAGAAAAATTCACTAGGCGTGCGTAATCCGCACAGACAAGTTATTCCAACAGAATAATAGAGAATGGAATAACAGAAGAATTCACCAGGCGTGCGTTATTCGCACAGACAGGTTATTCCAACAGAATAATAAAGAATGGAACCAGGTCGTGCGCAATCCGCACAGATAGGATATTCCAAAAAAATAATAAAGAATGGAATAACATAAGAATTTCACCATGTATGCGGTACTTCGTATAGACAAGTTATTCCAACATAATAATAAAGAATGGAATAACAACACTTACGAGTATTGAATGAAAATAACTCTCTTCATGAATACGAAAGAATAATACCCCTTACCATAGAAAAAAACTGGATACTGGAATAGTGAGGTAGCAGACTTCTCTTCTTCTTTCTCTCTATAATTTCTCTCTATAATAATTGCTCTATAACTTTAGTAAATTGGTGAGAAATGAAGGAAGAATGAGCTTCTATTTATAGGAAAATATAGTTTCGATAATTGCACATTTTAGGGCTCAAAATATTACAGAATAATACCTTCCTCTTTTCCTTTATTTTTAATTTAGTCCTGCAAGTATTATCAAACTTGCACCACCTCCCCTAATAGTAAATCATGTGAATCAATAGTTCTAGAATGTGAAAATACAAATTATAGTATAGTACCTCCATCTATACCTCCATTTTTAACTTAGTCATGCAAGTATTATCAATCTTGCACCACCTCCCCTAATAGTATAAGAATGTGAATCAATAGTACACACATATGAACAAATAGTTATAATCATGTGAATTAATAGCAATTAATTTCTCATTTATCCGATTAATTACCCGATTGGTCAATATAACCTCTAGACATCAATTATTATCGAAATAAATGTCGATTTCCACTAACACTAATAATTCCAACACAATGAAACTATTAATTTCATCTTTAATCAACATGAACATATTCATCATTAATATTATAACTCACAATATTTAACAACCAGGTCGTTCCCAGGAAAGAGGGGGCTTTCCGATAAGGATTTCTCCTTATTGGCGCGCAATTAGGTGACCAAACCTCTCCTATACAGAACTTCTAGACATTGTCAATATTACAATTTAATAATATGAATAACTCTGTCGTCTCAATTATTTATTTAATAATATATCATATTATACAGATGATACTGTGACAATAATTAAATCGATAATATGAGAGATATGGTGCATCAATTACTGTAGCAATAATTGAGTATAACAGAGTGACTTCTCACGTAA